>JAJAGP010002798.1:30850-97827 GCA_025084515.1 Ancistrus triradiatus
ACTTTGTAACATAACTTTTGTTGGCAATGACAGAGGTCAAATGTTTCCTGCAAATCTTCACCAGGTTTGCACACACTGTAGCTGGTATTTTGGCCCATTCCTCCATGCAGATCTCCTCTACAGCAGTGATGTTTTGGGGCTGTCGCCTTGGCAACACGGACTTTCAACTCCCTCCACAAATTTTCTATGGGAGTGAGGTCTGGAGACTGGCTAGGCCACTCCAGGACCTTGAAATCTTGCTTGTTTGTGGGTGACCAAATACTTATTTTCCACCATGATTTACAATTAAATAAAAAACAAATCCTACATTGTCCTACAAGGAGGAGAACTTGCACAATCAGTGGCTGACTAAATACTTCTTTGCCCCACTGTAAATGTAATGCATTTAGACATGTATGTAGCCATGATCAAGACATCATGCATACCATCAGAATCCAGAAGGAAGGTTATTTTATGCGGAGGATCTAGAGCCCAGTTTAGATGTACAAATCAAGCCTATTCCACACATAAAATGTGAAAAATAAAAAACAGAAGATAACTGAAAAAATAATTGATGCATCAGAACTGACATTTTAGACTGAATCCTGCTCAGCAATTATTAGGTGCCATTATCCAGAGTGACTTAGAAATGGAACTGAACAGTTGAAGCGTTCTGTTTAAGACTCCAACATGGCAGACTGATTTGAAGTTACAACCTCCGATTAGTAGTCCAGAGGCTTAACCACTGAACCCTCACTGTTTACACTGGCTGCATTCAAAAAGAAACACACAACCTGCAGTAATATATTACTGGAGTAATATATGAGCAAAATTGCTCATTAAATCCCTCTATCCTGTTGCCAAATTATGACATTGGCAATTAAATTAAATGCTGTGCTATAGACACAAATTAACACAGACATTTTTCATACTGATAGATAAATTTAATGTTATCAGTGCTCTACAGCTTACAACAAGGTGCGCAATCACGTTTGATTGTCCTCCCATTGATTGAAACCACTTTAATTTCACCTTCAAGATAACTACTAATCCTAGAGTTTCACATACTTTTGACACTCACTAATATGTAATATTGGATAATTTCCCTCAATAAATAAATGAATAAGTTGTTACGATTCGCCATCAAAAAACAAAATGACAAACCGTAAAAACTGAAGAAGAAGGGTAGGGACCCAAATACAGTTAGCTCCAGATGGTTTTAATTAACTGAAATAAATAAAAGAAATATAACAATAATTAATAAAAAACAAATAAATTTAAAAAATAAAAATAAGTGATCAGATCCGCGCTGCAGAGATAGAGAGGGAGAGAGAGGAAGGCGGGGGGATCCACATAGGGGTTGAAAGGGAGGGTGTGGCAGGTCAAGGCAGGTACAATGCCCGGCCTGGGCCCAGAAACCATCCTGACCGGTTTCAGGGCAAAACTGAGCTGAGGAGCGAAGCTCAGCGGCTCTGGGGCGGAGCCCAGCAGCTCAGGGGCGGAGCTCGACGCCGGCGGCCCATGGACGGGGCTCGACGGCTGAGAGGCGGAGATCGGCGCTGGGGGCTCAGAGGCGGAGCTCAACAGCTCAGGCGCGGAGCTCGGCCCAATGAGACCCGTGAAAAAGGTGGGCGGGCGGACAGAAGAACACGGTCGCAGCAGTACGAGCGTGCTCTAGTATGAGGCTGGGCGGCACTAAATGCTCAGGTATGGAGCTTACGAGCTCAGATACGGAGCTTACGGGCGCGGTGTGCTCTAGTACGAGGCTGCGTGACGCTAAATGCTCAGGCATGGAGCTTACAAGCTCAGATGCAGAGCCTACAGGCGCGGTGTGCCCTAGTACTAAATACCCAGCCATGGAGTTCAAGTGCTCAGATGCGAGGCTTACGGGCGTGGTGGGCCCAGGTACAGAGCTAGGGGGCGCAAAATGCTCAGGCACGAGGTCAAACTGCACAGGTGCGGAGCTTACGTGCACGGCAAGCCAAGGTTCAGAGTTAGGGGGCGCTAAATGCTCAATTTTGGAGCTTAACGGCGAAGCATGCTCTTGAATGGGGCTTGGCGGTGCTAAATGCCCAGGCATGGAGCTTACTTGCTCAGATGCGGGACTTGCAGGCATAGCGAGCTCTCGTACAGGTCTGTAGGGTATTGAGTGTTCTAAAATGACACTCCCCGGGACCTCCCACTCCGGCACGGGGATTCGCTCGACGGGGTTGTACATATCGAGCAGCTCCTCCGGCCGGGCCTGTGGAAAAATCTTTATCTCACCCATGGGTAAAAAAAAAACCCACGGGGAGCGGGTGACAGACGGACCATGGTTGGGATTGAGCGTTGGTCCCTCAGAATTAGGAGGGACCAACAACCCCAGCATGAATCTGGCTCTGGAGGGCTGGATCACCGGATCCATGACTCGGCCGCAGTCAAGGAACGGCCCCCCATAGGCCAGACGGGAACCGGGTAAAGAGACCCGTCGCCTGCGGCGACTGGGGGCCTCCATACCAAAATCTCATAAACAAACCTGTGAGTGCCTGAGTCATTTTTAGAGCTCTGTAAACACACATTAACTGAATTGGGGCAGCAGTGCTTGTGCTGCTGTCACTGTCATGTGCTGCTAAAATTAAATGCGATCGGCACAGAATCAGTTATATGAGACTGATGTAGCCCTAGTAGCCCTCTTTTCTGGCCTGACTGATTTCAGGTTCTGTCTCTTGACTCAGTGTTCCATCCTGGGCCTCCATTGTCTTCGTTTGCCTCCCCAGGGGAATCCCCATTCCTTCAATGTTCCTAATTACCAGAAATGAATTTACTACCACCTTCCCAATAGATCGGAAACACAATGGAACAATTCTCTAAAGACTATCTCACAAGCCAACTGACTGTCATCAAAATGTTTCTAATACTCTATAAAGATTTATTTTTCAATCCAAACAATATAAAGGACAAATCTCAATGCCCTGACTAACTCAGAGAAATGCACATTTGTTTACCACCATTCAGTATGCCTGCTGGAACAATACGCCTACTGTTGCGGATTTTGGCAATGACTCCATTTATAGTCTTTATTTTCAACAATTGCTCATCTAATTGTTATAAAATATTGTATTCCCATCCAAAAAACAGATCACATTTCATCATTTTCAAAGGGCAAGGATATGAATCAGAAAATCCGTTTTTTCTGTTTTAAAGGTTTTATTTTTAATGGAAATTAATCTACACCTCTGGTGGAACTGCAGCACTTTGAGCATCATAGAACCACAGCACGCTCATCTTGCATCCTACCCTCTTTCTAACAGCCACAACTACTCTAAACCCATTTCTCCCTTTTTTCATCACCACTTCATTGTCTTGCATCCCTCCCTCTTTTGTATCCCACTGTCATCTCTCTTTCTGCATATGCCTCTCTGCCTTTGATGGAACGGTAAAGTGAGTGAGCAAGGATTTGATCCTTCGCAACCACAGATTAAAAAGTCATGAGTGCTCTTAAGGCAAGCGTCAATGCCCACTCTCTCGCTCCATTGTGGATTGAATTGTCTGAAAATAGCCTTTGTGTTTTGGAGACAACACACTAGTGGAATAAGAGGGTGGCAGTTCAGTGGCACGCAGACTTCCCTGTGCTCCTACTCACTCTCCCCTGAGCAAGCCTTAATTGAAATATCTACAGCTGGTGGGCTATGCTGGAGTGACTGCTAAGCATAGGAGTTTGCCGCCATCATTTTTATGCATTCAGTACTTCGCCTTACCTCCTGCTTTCTCACTCACACATACATGGCAGGTGTCCATGAGAAAAAAACATGAACATAACATCCACACAAAGAAGAGGCACGCGGGGTCATGACCATGGTGCCTCAGCACATCATGCTCGAAAACACACGTAGATGAAACATGCCAGAGCAAGACCGCTCTATGATAAAGCAGCAACTCTTCTGATGATAGTATGAGACACTGGTTTGAATGGTCTTTGGGAGTTCAGGGATAATCATGAGGATAGCCACTGTTGCTAATACAAAGCACACTTAATCACTGGCAAGATGTGGCATGAATACAGACCGTCTTTAACCAGCATGCATTAAGCTGTAGTATAGCAATAGCCACTTTGACATGGATCACAGTAGTTCTCCAGGTGTCAAACGGATTCAGTAAAGCATTCAAATACATAGTGGTAAGCTTGAGCAATCGGATATCGATATCATGATATATTAACATCACAAGTCAAGTCAAGTCAGATTTATTTATATAGCGCTTTTTACAATGGAGCATTGTCTCAAAGCAACTTTACAATTTCAGATTATCTCCTAATATCTATGTCTAATCCCAAATTGAGCAAGCCTAGGGCAACAGTGGCAAGGAAAAACTCCCTAAGTGTTATGAGAAAGAGACCTTGGAGGACCAAGGCTCAAAAAGGTCCTCCTTGGGTGGTGTAGATGACAAATGTAGGAATGAAACTAATTTATCTAAACTAATAAACACATCTTATTGCATCAGTGCTTCTGATACTCGCTGTATCAATATATGTGATTTGAAAATCTATTTTGCTATCATATAGGAGTAGGTTTGGGTATTGTTTGTATTTTAGCGATTACGATGCTTATCGATTCCAGTTCAAGTTTCAACTTCTCTCAATTACTACTGGTCATGAGTAATCTCTGCTGCTCAAATAATTAACATGTAGTCCAAAGGAAAAATAATAATTTTTCTGTCAAGCATCCCTAGGACAATGTTAACCTAGTGGTTAAGGAACTGCACTATGGACCAGAAGGTCCAGGGTTCAAAACCCACCTCTACCAGGCTGCCACTGTTGGGTCCTTGAGCAAACAATTAGCCACAATTGCTTGGATTGTAAGAATGTATCAATTGTAAGTCACTCTGGATAAGAGTGTCTGCTAAATGATGTAAATG
Source organism: Ancistrus triradiatus (assembly GCA_025084515.1). NCBI lineage: Eukaryota > Metazoa > Chordata > Actinopteri > Siluriformes > Loricariidae > Ancistrus > Ancistrus triradiatus. The sequence goes on from JAJAGP010002798.1 coordinate 35,723, forward strand.
TATAGGTTTAAATGGGAAGAAAAAAGACTACTTTCCTTTTGGAACACACGTTCATCATTTCAGCAGTAGAGAGTACTTATGACCAGTAGTAATTAAGAGAAGTTTAATGTTTGTAGGCCATTCTTTTAGGACATTACACCACGTATTAACCAAGCATTTGGGCCGCGGACAGTTGAACACTGTGTACTGTTGAAGATCAATATCATGCTGGTGCTTTAGATGTTTTGCCATGTTGGAGGTGCGTGGAATGTGTGGAATGTTGATCTGTTGTATTTAGCCTTTCGTTTTCTATCAGAGCGGAGCCAAACATTTGAGCGATTTTGAGCGTATCAAAACAAAACCACGTAATGAAGTACATGATCACATGACGCACCGGTCCCGGCAGATAGATGCCTCCTTAATACAGACATATTTTTGCACTAACCACAGCCATGTACTTGAAGCATAAACTGAGTTAATAGGAATCGATAAGTGAAATCAAAATTCTATCTTTTTACCATTTTTTTTGGATCTGTGAGATGACCAAAGGGAACACGGAGATGGGGTAGATATAATAACTTTGAATGCGGTGACAAACAGTCATTTCTTCGAAAGCATACAGCTCAGCTATACCTCAAATGGATGAAAAAGCTGCTCAATAAGGAGACAAGTGCAGCTGTAAATGCAAACTTGCATGGTGCTGCTTTCTTTCGAAGTAATGAACGTTTGTCGCGGTATTCAAATTTATTATAACCACGCCCCCTCAGTGTTCTCACAGTGTCCCCAGTGCTCCTCGCAGAACCAATCGTGTGTAATACTGCCCTCACATGAGATTTCAACAAATAAACTTCCAACCTGCAGAGCAGATACAGTGGGTGGCTGAAATCTGAGACCACTAGTGAAATTACAAATGAGCATTTGTCCCTGTTTTGCTGTCAGCACAGTGCACTTGAGCTGGCATCCACAAATTTGTGTAAAATCTGATGAGCCATGTTATCCCAGCATGATTTCACACTATTCTAAAGAGCAGCTTGTGATGTTACTAAAATCTTGGCTTTCTTCGTCTTGAAGCACCCCATAAATGTTCGATGGGGTTTAGCTCCAGGGGGAAACATACTCGGAAATTCATAAATACATGTCCTTTTTTCAAAGATTCAACTTTTCACTCAATTTGTTATACTGATGAAATGATCTGTAATGACAAAAATTGTATTAAATAAAAAAAAAGGCAAAACAGAAGCATTGTCACTAGTCGTATTAGGCCTTCTGTAATCTCAGTGGAGTTTGCACACCTTCCCATTGTTATCATGGGTTTCCTCTGGGTACTTCGGAAGTACTCCCTTATCGCAAAGACATGTATTAGATTAGAGGTAAAGCGCCCTAGTGTGAGTTTGTATGTGTGTGCCTACTCCTGGGGTTGGTTCCCACCTTGCACCCACCTCATGGCCTCATCTTCCCTGTAAACCTGGACTGGACCAAGCACCGATTTAATAAATAACATGATCTTAAACCTAAAAATGTTCACGATGCATTAATTTAGAAGCAATCAGGCAACCATCTTGAACGCCTACATACAGTTACAAGAAAGCATAACACTACCTTACAGTATATAGGTGCATACATTTACCTATATCTGATCTGTGATAAAGAATATTCCTCATATTAGAAGCAGAGGAAAGGAAGGTCAGCATGTTCATGTGTCTTGAGGTTTCGTCTTTGCTTTTCCATATGGTCTTCAATAAAAATACACGATGGCATGAATCAAGGCAAAAATGCCCATTGAGAGGAGGAAGAAACCACGTTTTCTATTAAGTAAATGTTTATTTGAAATTTGTGAAAGAAAACATGTCTAGCCATGCAACTGAAAACAGCTTTTTAGTGTTTGTCAGTGTCGTGTATTGCTGGGGCAGGGTCTCTTACTGTCCTACAGTGCCTCGCAGGTTTCTATAGGAAATCTGTCAGTCAAATGTGGTACTGCAAGATGTGTAAATGCAGCCCAGTGGGACAGAATGAAGTCTGCCCCACAAGCACCAGCGGTACTCTGCAATATTACATTCAGCGTGTCAACTTGTATCTTTTGCTAAAATCTTTTAAGTGACATTTCAGCTTCTGTGCTGGATAAGATGGGCATTTCTGATTTTAACAAAGCTGTGATTGATACATTTAGACATTAAAATGTTGTGTTGTTAACTGAAGCAGTGAGCTACCATGGAAATAGTTGTCGAAGCTAGGGGCTATTGTGTATGACATCTAAACAACATATAAGTTAAATCTAATAGGTAATCATTAACCACCCATGTAACAGAGGTTATACAGTCAATAATCACTTTATTAGGTACACCTCTAGACTCTTTTCATCACCTCCACTTACCATATAGAAGCATTGTAGTCCAACTGTTTCTCTACATACTATGTTAGTTCCCTTTACTCTGTTCTATAATGGTCAGGTCCACCACAGATCAGGTACTATTTGGGTGGTGGATCATTATCAGAACTGCAGTGACACTGTTGTCATGGTGATTGTGTTAGTGTGTGTTGTACTGGTATGAGTGGATCAGACGGTGGGGGTTTTAAACCACCTCATTGTCAGTGCTGGTCTGGAACTAGTCCACAAAAGAAACATGTCCAGCTACCAGCATTCTTAGGGAATTAGAGAACAGAATAAAGGGGACTAAAAGTATGTAGACAAACAGCTGGACTATTCTCTGGGAAGTGGAGCTGATAAAATGGACAATGAGTGTAGAAACAAGGAGCTGTACCTAATCAAGTCATTGTTGACTATAGCAACTGTGAGTAATACATAGAGATTTGTATGGACTACCAAATAAAACCTCTACGATTCAATGATTGATTTATCCCAATTACATACATAGCCAATGTATGCCTATTAAAGATTACAGTGTATTTAAACATGCATTCTGTCATATGTAGTATAGTTCATACATTTATAAATTATGTCCATGAATATTTGAAATGTGTTGCATTCAAGTAGCCTTCCTTGTACATAGTCATGTTTTCAGTTTCCACCCACTGCTCCTGGGGATTGCGGTACAGTCATTTATTGTCCATCGCATATTCATTATTTCCAAAATGAACTGGTTTGATAATATGGTTCAGGAGTCTGAGTCTGTCCCGCAGATATTTTTAGTCTGGGGGCACTACTGCAAGAGGGGACAACAATGGTAGGCTTGCCAGATGATTCTTTTTTTTAGATATCTCAGGGTTTGTGGGCAGGATGTGGTTCTACAGGGTATATTCTCTTCATATGATGAAATCTCGTTCATGATGAGAGAAAAGAGAGGGCTGTCAACCGTAAATAAAAGCTGTTTTACAGAACCAGATGAATGCTAGAAGCAACTCCAGAGTCTGATCAAGATTAAAAAAAACCCTGCAGTTAATTTCCACCGTTCACACTTAGTCAATAATCAAACAGCAATGTGACAATGTCCCAGTTACTTCAAAAGGTACACAAAAGGTTTGAATTATGTTTGAAACAAAACATGATAGGTGTTTTGAACCTGAGAGGAGCGTGCGGTCTTTGTTGATCACACTCAGCTCAAAGACTTCAGCCTATCTCCTGACTGACTTTCCTGGAGGGTTTTTACTCCCGGGTGTGCTTTCCTTCCAAGCCGTCGCAGCTTTATTCATAGTTCAGCTTTCAACCCCGTATGCTCCCCTGACTCTAGTTCTACACCAGAGTTTTACAAGAGCCTCTTTTGTAAGAGGTATTCAAATCTGCAACGTGGCCCTTAAATCAGGCAATAGAGGAGATCAGAGCGCCTGCATCTTACAAGCTGTTGTAGTGAAGATCACATGCTGCCAGACATTTATGCCTGCGCCACGAGCACATAAACCTGCTGTTCTGCTTCATCACCTAGAGTGCCTATCTAACAATATCTGGCGCGCTGCAAATAAATCCGATTGTGCCTAAATCCATAGCTTTTTTCACTAATGCGCCATTCTTTCAACCCTGGATTTGTAAAGAACTATTATTTTGTTGAATATTGCCCACAAGGTGAAATTGGACAAAACACCCCATTTTCTAAATGAGTATATCTGATGGGAACAAATTGTAAAGGCTCATAAACAGAGGGGGAAAAAAAGTTAGCTTGTGGATTGGAAGCGCCCTTAGACAACCTCGCTGCCTGGTTGCCAGAGAGACAGTGCAGTGAGCAAAGCTGAACAAAGTTCTGAAAATATCAATTACTTTTGACTGTGTGAAAGTTTTATGAAGCTGCCGGGATGTTATCAAAGTCTTCCCGCTACTCGAGTGTTTTCTTTAAACATCTGGGTCCAGCCTAATTATTTACTACACTGATTTTACCAACTTCCTTCTAGCTCGTGGCTCAGGAGTTGCGCCGAACATCAAGGCCTGACCCTACTGATCTCTATTTTTCTTCTCATCTCTCAGCACGGCGATGCTGTTGTAAACATCACGTGGTTTTTAACTCCACTTTTTGTGATGCTTTGATGTTGTGAGGATCTGACTAATCCATGCAGAAGTGAGAGCTGACAATAACCATGTTATTCCAGAGTCTTAGTCAGGAGCTCACAAACAAACACAAAGGCAAACGCTTGGCAGCAGGCTACACGATATTAATCAGCGGGAGAGACAGGGCTGCCCACGCCAGTGCGCTGTTTGAGATGCTCTTCCGCTGTCCATGCTCAGAATATAGAGCACATCCAGAGGTGTTAGTCAAGCATGCATAATAAGTGATGCAGTGTCTGCTGCCTGTTTAAACAGGTCATCTATTCTGGAGAAAAAACATATATTCACAATTGTTTTCCCTTAAGGAAGGAAACCAAATAGCCAGAAGGCACTCACTTAATCATAACAACATTCCAGGCAAAGTGACCTGTGGTTTGTGTTATACTGAGCTGGTGACAAGAGATAAAGTAGGATGTGTGGAAAAATGAAGCATCTCATCGTATATTCACATATAAGTACAGGTATGTGCTGTTTATCGTCCATCCAATAAACCAATCATCCAAGGTCTTAAATATTATACTAAAGTATAGTGTAAAAGTAAATAAAAATCTGCCTAACTTCAGACACTTGCCCGTTAGCTCACGTTTGGACTAGAGACTGCTATAATTTGGTTGATGTGTTTACAGACTTTTTTGTGCAAGTTATTGCTACTTATTTGTAACAAGCCGTACAGGCCATTAGTAATTATACAATGGGGGGAAAAAAGTATTCAGTCAGTCACTGATTGTGCAAGTTCTCTTGGAAAGATGAGAGAGGTCTGTTATTTCCATCATAGGTACACTTCAACTATGAGAGACAAAATGAGAAAAAAAATCCAGAAAATCACATTGTAGGATTTTTAAAGAATTTAATTATAAATTATGGTGGAAAATAAGTGTTTGGTCACCCACAAACAAGCAAGATTTCTGGCTCTCACAGACCTGTAACTTCTTTAAGAAGCTCTTCTGTCCACCACTCGTTACCTGTATTAATGGCACCTGTTTAACCTCGTTACCTAAATAAAAGACACCTGTCCACAGCCACAAACAGTCACATTCCAAACTCAACCATGGCCAAGAAATGTATTAAATACTTTTTTGCCCCACTGTATGTGCCTGTCCTACTATAAGTAGTACTCATTTGTTTGCCCCCCCACTACATGTATATTCTCTCTAACCTATAACTATATAAACCAGTTCACATTCATTCATTGAGTCTCTGTTTTATCTGGCTGATCTTCAGTGCTGTTCGTAAAGGTGCCTATCAATGCATTTTTGGCTTCCGTCAAACAAAAGTACAGTGATACCTCAAGTTCTCGTCTTTAATTCCTTCCAGAACGCTTTGTCGAGAATTTTTCCCATAAGGAATAACGTAAATGAATTAATCTGTTCCAGCCCCGCAGAAAATCCACACTGTATAAGGCATTATATGCATTAATGGAGTTGTATTGTACAGGTGCTCCTGATTTATGAAGGGAATACATTCTGACAAATCCATCATAAGTTAAATGTATCACAAACCGATGAGTTTAATATAGTCTATTCTTCATTACAGTGAAGCCAACTTTATAAACCTTACACACAGCGAGCCTAAAACATTTACATGAACCTACAGTTGGCCAAAATCATTGATACAAAGCTTACTTTATAGAAAAGTGGTGAAAAACCTCATGTAATTTAGTGAGCAATGGATTGAGAGTGAAAAGTAAAAGGAAAACACTATTGGTGAACTCAGGGCACTAGCATAGCTGCTAATGCTAACTGCAGCCTGCATTCCAGAGGACTCGGTTGGCTGTAATCAATAACCATTTTAGGACCAATGGAGACTTATTTGTTCTATGAATACAGTACTGCAGATGTAAAAACAGAGAAAAACACAAACAGAGAAGATCCTGGAATAAGCAAGGTCTTTTGTGAATCTGAATCACTTTGTACTGAATCGTGAATCATGAACCGTGAATCGAGTTTTGACTGAAACCCATAGCTCGACTCAAGTTTAAGCAAGTACGCAGAGTACCAAGCATACAATGAGAACCGAAACAAATTTTTCTAGTCAAAATATGTCGAGAATCGAATTCCATGAGTTCTGAGGTGTATCATGTCTATCATACCATACTTTAGGGTGTCATGGCTTTCAAGGTTGTAACAGTGCATTACTGTATTTCGTCTAATTATTCTGAATTTCCATAAATTAAAATGCTCTGGCATTAGTGATACTGATTAGATGGTAGTGTTCCACTCATGTGTTCAGCAGTATCTCTGGAGCATTTACGTATCGTTTGCATTTTGGAGAAAACACCTTTTATATTTACAACCATTATAACACTTAAGGCCCTATACTATAATCATTACACAACTTAAAATTTATTTTGGTGTTTTTGGTATTTTCAAAACCATTAGCCCAGCTGATCAATGTAAAAACAGATTATGTAAGATTGAATGCATTTCAGAAAGGTGTGTTGCCGCATTTTAAACTAGCTCTCCTTATTTGCTTTTAAAGCTGACTGTGTCTGTAAAGATAACTAATAAGCTGACAGAAGTAACTTACAATGAGTTTTCCTGAGCATTTTATGGCTGTACGCTCATGTTAGATCTTTAGTAAGACGACTAGAATAGCTGTTCAATGAATTAATGCAGCTTTCTGAATTCTTAAAAAAAGATTTCGAAAGTCATCTCCTGCTGTGCCACTCCACCCACACCTCTTTCTGGCCTTGGAAATAGCAGCTGAGGATGAATGGGACGATATGGCTTACGCAACCAAATTAAGCAATACCCTAGTCCTATATCACTTAAATACATTTGCACCGGCATGAAAAGTCATTAAAATAAAAAGTATAAAACCGTAGGCAATATGTGTTCATTTGAACCTTAATCAGGAGTAAAAATTGTCAGAAAAATGTATTAATTAAAATATTGAGATATTAGTCCTACATGGACACATATGGATGAAAGTCTGAGAAGGAATGAATATAGTTGAGAGTAGTGGTGGACCAATTTTTAATAGCCGATGCCGATATTTAGAGAGCAGGGTGACTGATGGCTGATATATAATGCCGATATCACATTTTTTTTTTGCAAATGATGAAACTATTAATAATAAAAAATGTGTAAAAATGTGCAAATACCTGCAAAAAATAAACAACGTTAGAGTAGTGCACATGGTAGCGGTATCTTTTTGTTTTTAATCCCAGTTCCAATAAAAATCAGCCATTTGTTTTGCTAAAAACAAAGTGTTCATCTTCCCATAAATGGCCTCAACCTCACTGAGTTCTCTCAGCATCACTTTGTTTTCAGCCACTCGGTAGTCTCAGTTTATAAGCTGCAAGTCGTAACGCAGAAAACAAAGTTCCTCTGCATTTTCTCCACTATTTTTGAATATCGGCTTTGTGAGTGCAGATATTGGCCAATGGCCTCGATCAAAGTGGGCTGATATGCCTCCATGGAAGTGAAAAACAGTGGGTCACACCCTGTAAACCAGCCAGCTTCTCAGCACATTCCACAAATGCTGACTGGATGAGCTATCTTCTGCCCAGAATCTGACTGGCGGCAGAGCCAAGCTGCCACTATAATCCTCTGCGGATCAAAAGGTGCAGGCTCCACTGACCTCCTCTCCATTAGGCTATGGGGCCTGCACAGTGCATCACTCTCTCCTTTCGCTTTCACGTATGTTCTGATCAATACCAACCTCATCAATCTGCACCACTCAACCATGTGGGTCTCATTTTAGTGGAAAGCCCAGCACTGAGCCGAATCAAACATACTCGTGACTGAACAGCTAGCAGTGAATCTATATGGCTAGACTGACAATATGGACAATGAATGAGGGAATGATTGGGTCTATAAGGAAACTGAGACATGGGATGGCTCAAGATTTCTTCACTGCTGATAAATGTCATGGTATGCCTAAGTCTCTTCACAGAGAAGCAGACGAAGGGGCAATTTCTTCTTCACTCATCTGTGACAGACTATAAACATCTGCCTGAAAAGCTCATCAAATTCAGCATAAACCCTTCAAAGGTGTCTCTCTTGCAGATGCCAGTCACCAGCAGTCCAGCTGAGAACAGAGGGCTTGGTATTCCTAAGCATGTTAGTGTGTGGATATGGGCTGGTGGGTCTGTGGTGAGCTTTGAGCCCATGACAGCAGAAAGGTGTCACAGAAGGATTACTGCTGGGTACCAGCTTCTAGGGAGCCCTAACGAAATCAGTGATACTCTTTCACTGGGTCTGTCTCTTGATGTTTTTCTCTAAGTGTTTCTTCTCTCTGACTCTGGCCTGCGTCTCTCCAGCGACATAAGCGTCAAGTAAACGGCTCTCGCCATATGAAGACTCTCAGCTGGGCTGTCATTCCAGTAGAATGGTTAGCTGCAGAAACATCAGTGGATTTGTCAAGAGGAAATAAAGCCAAGCCCTTATCGTTTTGCTATCAGTGCTCGCACGACTTGGCACAAGTATGAAGACCTTGTTTTACAGGGCTCTGGAAGTTGTGAACACCTTCAAATTAACTGCTAATCCTACAGTTATATGTTCTTTTGCCACCCACAGATGAGAAACATTAGATCAGTTTCCTCAATAAATAAATGACCAAGTACAGTGGTACCTCGGTTCTCGAAGACCTCGGAACTCATCTAATTCGGTTCTTGATGCATTTTGACCAGAAAGATCCGCACTCTGCTGTTTTTGTATCATGTTTTCCTTTATTTTTACATCTACAGTACTGTATTCTTAGTGCAGTGGGTCCACGGGTCCTAAAATGGTTAGTATTGTATATGGTTAGCAACCAACTGAAATGGAAATCCGGTCCTGAATCCTCCAGAACACAGACTGCAGTTAACATTAGCAGCTATGCTAACACCCTGAATTCACCAATAGAGTAAGTGTTACATCTACTTTACTATAAAACAAGCTTTGTGTTAATGATTTTGGTCAACTGTAGGTTAATGTACAGTGGGGTAAAAAAGTATTTAGTCAGCCACTGATTGTGCAAGTTCTCCTACGTAGAAAGATGAGAGAGGTCTGTAATTTCCGTCATAGGTACACTTCAACTACGAGAGACAAAATGAGAAAAAAATCCAGGAAATCACATTGTAGCATTTTTAAAGAATGTAATTGTAAATTATGGTGGTAAATAAGTATTTGGTCAATAACAAAAGTTCAGCTCAATACTTTGTAAACATAACTTTTGTTGGCAATGACAGAGGTCAAATTTTTCCTGAAGTCTTTCACCAGGTTTGCACACACGGGGTAGCCTGGTATTTTGGCGGGGCGCGCGACCACGGCTCTGCGCCGTGACACCAAGCCCTGCGCAGAGGCGTGGCAGCGCGTCATGATCCTCAAGCGCGCACTGGAGGGAGCAAGACTCAGAACTTGCGTGCAGATATCCTGACGTCGTGATTTTTGGTGGCTTGTTGCCCGCGCTGCGCGCGCGTCGAGCGAGGCCGGCGCTCCTGTTTTAGCCGCGCTCCGCGGCGCGATCCGTAGAGCACGCACCTCGGCGCAACTTTGCGGGCAAAGGGACGAGAAGGGCGGACCCCGGCGGGGGGCACTGACAGAGGTCAAATGTTTTCCTTAAGTCTTCACCCGGTTTGCACACACGGTAGCTGGTATTTTGGCCATTCCTCCATGCAAGATATCCTCAAGAGCAGTTATTGTTTTGGGGCTATTGCTGGGAAACACAGAAGATTTTAAATACCCTCCAAAAATTTTCTATGGGGTGTTGAGGTCTGAGACTGGCTAGGCCACTCCAGGACCTGAAAAATGCTTTTTACGGAGCCACTCGTTCATTGCCCGAGCAGTGTGTTTGGGATCATTGTCATGTTGAAAGACCCAGCCACGTTCCACCTTCAATGCTCTCACTGAAGGAGGTTTTGGCTTAAAATCTCACAATACATGGCCCTGTTCATTCTTTCCCTTTGCAGAAAAACAGCCCCAAAACATGATTGTTTCTATCCCCATGCTTCACGTAGGTATGGTGTTCTTGGGATGCAACTCAGCATTCTTCTTCCTCCAAACATAACGAGTTGAGTGTTTTTTATTACCAAAAAGTTCTATTTTCATCTAGTTTCATCTGACCACATGATAATTCTCCCCCCATTCTCTTCTGGATCATCCATATGCTCTCTGGCAAACTTTCAGACGGGCCTGGAACATGCACTGGCATATGCAGGGGGACATTGCCTGGCACTGCAGGATCCGAGTCCCTCTCGGTGTAAGCAATTACTGATGGTGGAGCCTTTGTTAACTTTGGTCCCCAGCTCTCTGCAGGTCATTCATCAGGTCCCTCCATGTAGTTCTGGGATTTCAAGGGAAAATTATCGATGTCTTGTAATGTCTTCCATTTCTTACAATTGCTCCCACAGTTGATTTATTCACAACTGACTAACCCGCTTGCGTATTGTAGCTGCACTCTTCCCAGCCTGGTGCAGGTCTACAATTTTCTTTCCTCTGGTGTCCTCCAACAGCTCTTTGGGTCTTGGCCATGGTTGAGTTTGGAGTCTGACTGTTTTGAGGCTGTGGACAGTGTTGTCTTTTATACAGATAATGAGGGTCAAACAAGTTCCATTTAATACAGGTAGCGAGTGGGAGGACAGAAGAGCTTCTTAAAGAAGCAGTTACAGGTTCTGTGAGAGCCAGAAATCTTGCTTGTTTGTGGGTGACCAAATACTTATTTTCCACCATAATTTTACAATTAAATTTTTTTCTCATTTGTTTCTCATAGTTGAAGTGTTGTACCTATGATGAAAATGAAACAGACCTCTCTCATCTTTCTAAGTAGGAGAACTTGCACAATCAGTGGCTGGCTAAATACTTTTTTGCCCCACTGTATATATATATATATATATATAATATATATATATATAATATATATATATATATATATAAACTCTTACAGGTTTCACAAACTTTCATGCACCCACTGTTAGGCAAATGAAAGGAAGACCTTTTCAAATGTCTATGGGATAGTAATAACTGACATAATCAGCATACGGCAAGCTCATCGAGAGAGTTGGGCAGAGAGCTGTGAGTGAGGTGCCTCTGACCTACATTAGATTGCTGACGCCTTGAGAGGGGCAGCTCCCTGGAAGCTTTCCTCACCTTAGAGCAGCTAAAGGGCAGGACTTGGACAACACACAAAAACATGAAACAACAGACTGCAGCACCTTCAGCAAATCTGAGCTAAATCATAATTCACAAATCCCCTCTCAGCAGACAGCAGTCAGATGCATTTCCTGTCGAGATAGTGTAGGCTGGAAGGGATTTGTTCACATACATATTTGTCTGCATGATTTATGAGATGAGGGCAACAAAATAGCATTGCTAATGAACTGCATGTGCATCAACTTGGTTATCTGTATGCAGTTTGATGTTTGATATTCACTAGCCACAAAGATTTTTGTCTTGTATCATGACTGCATGCGATTGTCAGTAAATCTGTCTGTTCTGGAACTGAAGTAGAGCTGTACTGCATGTAGCGTTCCCTCATGAGCAACCCAACTTCACAGAAATGTAAACTCACTCTTCTTACTGGCTGAAACTGGGTGCGTCCCAATATTTAGGTTTGTCTTGTTTTACTTTGTTTTTGATCTACAGAGGTGCTTCAAAGTTTGTGAACCCTTTAGAATTATCTACAGTTCTGTGCATATATGACCTAAAATATTATCAGACTTTCACACAAATAATAAAAGTAGATTAAGTAGTTAAACAAATTAAACACAAATAATATATGTGGTCCTTTATTGAGGAAAATGTGGCAGAAGTACAATCCCAAATGAGAGTTGGGACAGTATGGAAAATGCAAATAAAAATGTATATGAAAAGTTCCTGACATTTCCTTTGATTTTTTATTTCATTGCATACGTTTTTTCTGGTCAACTTCACTTCATTTGTTAATAAACATCCACTCCTGCATTTCAGGCCTGCAACACATCCAAAAACAGTTGGGATGGGGGTGATTTAGGGTTAGTAATGAGGTAAAACAATTAAATAATGATGTGATTTCAAACGCAGCATCTATGAAAACCTGAGTGTTTTATGAGCAAAGATAGGCAGAGGATCTCCAGTTTAACAAATGCGTAAGAAAATTATTCAAGTGTTATTTTTTTAACTCATTACCATCCCTAAACTTGTTTTTAAATGTATTGCAGGCCTGAAATGCAGGAATTAATGTTTATTAACAAATGAAATGAAGTTGACCAGACAAAACATGAAATATCTAATGTTCACCCTGTCTCCAATGAAATAAAAGTCAAAGCAAATGTAAGGAACACTGCTTATATTTTTATTTGCATGTTCTATACCGTCCCAACTATTTCTGATTTGGAGTTGTATGTCAATCTCTAGGATTAGCAGCTAATTTCAAGGTAAAATTAGAGTCATGTGTTTTCAATCAATGGGATAACAATCAGGTGTGAGCTGACACCAGTCTATACTTAAAGAACAAGGATCTATCAAAGTCTGACCTTCACAACGCAGCTTTGGAAGTGTATCATGGCACAAACAAAGGAGATTTCGAAGAGCCCCAGAAAAAGAGTTATTGATGCTCATCAGGCTGGAAAAGGTTACAAAACCACCTCTAAAGACATAGTCTACAGTCAGACAGACAAATGGAGGATATTCAAGCCAATTGTTACTCGGTCGCCCATCAAAGATCAGTACAAGAGCAAGCTGTGTAAAAGGTCACAGAGGAACTTAGGGTAACCTCTAAGCAACTAAAGTCCTCTCTCATATTGGCTAATCATGAATCCACCAACTGGAGAACACTGAGCAGCAATTCTGTGCCTGGCACGTTTGCAAATAGAAAGTTATTGCTCTCCTAGAGGAAAAGTGCTGCCTACCATGTGGCACATGGACAACTCAAAAGGCTACTGGATTTATCCTGCCCTGTGTCGATGGTTCAGGCTGGTGGTGATGAAATGGTGTGAGGGATATTTTCTTTGCACACTTTGGGCCCTTTAATACCAACTGAACATTGTTTAAATGCCATAGCCTACCTGAGTATTGTTGCTGCCCATGCCCTTATGATGCCAATGTTCCATCTGATGTTTATTTATATTAGACGCATTAGATTTGCAGATATACTGTATGTGTATGAACAAAAAACATTAATATGAGATTATATTTATATTCACTTATGTTAAGGTATGCCGACTAAATGCAAAAGTGTAAAGACTCCATGCCAATATAGCTTGCACACACACACACACACACACACACACACACACACACACACAGAACCAATTACAACAAACACGTACTGCATGCAGGCAGTGGAGTGGTTATTTCAGTTTCATAATTATCCTTCTAATATATCTGATGATTCTTTTCTGTTTGCTGTTGCTCTGCATCTTTGCTGGAGAAATGTGTATCTCCAAATGTGATGGCTTTAGAGTCATAAGCGGGAGCGTCCGTGAATGGCTAATCTATTGTTCAAGTAACATGTTTTCTCAACAAATCTTTACTCAATTGGGAATATATAATCTGTGCGATGTATATTTTATATATATTTTAAATCGTTTATTATAATTTATTTTTCAAAATAACTTCTTTGTAAAAAATGTTATGCAGTGCAAAATGGGACACACACACACACACACCAGTTTCAGTTCTAGCCACCATCTAGACATTTTCCTCTACTCAAAAGGAACATATAACGATGGATGTTTCATAAATGTAATGGGGTTGAAAGCACAATCTTTCAACCTCAAGGTAAAATCTCTCAAATAATTGTTTGTTTGCTAGTTTTATTTAACATCGTATCAGCAACAGTGGCTATATTTACAACAGATTCGAGGTAATCTAATCCAGTCAACCTAATGTATGTCTTTGAAATGTGGGAAGGAACCGCAGCCGAAGTCAAAGAATGGGGTTCGGGATCAAACAAGGGATCTTAATAATAGAAAAGTAGAAATACTTGAAACAAAATACTGTCCAGATACTGTAAGAAAACCTGCAGCTTCCCAACCCATCATTTACATTTACATTTACAGAATTAGCAGACACCCTTATCCAGAGCGACTAACAATGGGTACAATCTTACAATCCAAGCAATTGTGGTTAAGGGCCTTGCTCAAGGACCCAACAGTGGCAGCTTGGCAGAGGTGGGATTTGAACCCTGGACCTTCTGGTCCAGAGTCCAGTACCTTACCCACTAGGCTACCACAGTCCCATCAGACACTGACCCTTATAGTTACATGCATCCATCTTAACAGAATGCTGTAAAAGGGTTATAAATAAGCATAAGGCTTAATATCAGGCTTACATTTAGTCACACAAAGGTACAATTACTGTGTGTGTGTGTGTGTGTGTGTGTGTGTTAAAAGTGAAGTTAATTTGATAAAATTACAGAAAGAAAAATGAAATGCAACTTTGGCATTTTTATGTCATGTATTGTGTGTAAAAACTAAATAAGTGCACACTCGCACTATGCCTGGTTGCCTTGTACCATGCCTGAGCCTGATTGTATCCCCTCCCTGCTCCCCCACTGGGGAGTACGCTTACATCATCACGATGCGAGTTCTGTGGTGGAGAAAGTCACGCTTGGACAGAACAATTGATTTCATGGTTGTACTTACCTTCTGGATTTTTTGACTAGTTTTGGCCAAGCTGACACACAGCCCTCTCATACGCCTTATAATAGGGTTATTGATTATGCAACACTGCGATTTTCAGCTACCTGTGCTGCACATACAAAACGATGTTTACAGAGGCAACTGATATTATGTTCTGTGTACAGACACGGTTAGTGATCACACTACATGCGTGCAGAACCTGGGTACAACTGAACCGTGCCTGAGCCCACCTCTCCAAGTGGCCTGAGCACGGTTCAGTGCATAATAGCACTAGATAAACAAACTGCATTTTGGGGGTCAAACGTGCTCGGATCGGCCAATTTAGTGCAATATATTGAGTTTAAAATTACCACAAGTTATGTGGGTGGGCAACACGGTGGCTGGATGGGTAACCTTGTGTGTGCCACTGATGCTGATAGCGACATAAAATAAACCAAATAAGCAGAATATTGATTAACTGTACCAAAAGGACATGCACATGAAAAACAGCAAAAAAGAACATCCTCTATCAGTTCTGTGATTTTGTTTGAAAAGGCATAACACAATTCTGTATATTGAACATCATCCTCTCCTTTATGACTAAGTGTGACAGCAGGTACAGTATGAGTTGTTTGTGGTGATGTGCCATGCATGGTTCCTGCACTTTTTTGTATTTTGTCTAAAGGTCATTGCTCCAAAAATAAAAAGATTTTTGTTCAGATAGCAGTTTGTTGACGCAAATCACTGCAGCATATTATTTCAGAGACGAAGGAGACTGTCATTCTTGGAAAGATTGGAAACTACAACCCTAAATCAGAAAAGAAACTGTGGACAGTATGGAAAATGCAAATAAAAAAAAGCAGTTTTGTATTATATTTACTTTGGGCATTTATTTCATTTCAGACAGTATGAAACCAAGATATTTCATGGTTTTGTCCAAGTCATTTCATTTGTTAAGGCTGTATATATATATATTATATAATATATATATATATATATATATATATATACTAATAATATATATATATATATATATCTGCATATTCCTGCATTTCAGACCTGCAACACATTCCAAAAGAGTTGTGGCGGGGTAATTTAGGTCTAGTAATGAGGTAAACAATTAATAATGATGAGATTTCAAACAGCTGATGTCAACACGTGATTGTAATCATGAACTGGTACAAAAGCAGTATCCACAAAAGGGCAAGTCTTTGAGCAACCAGAGGATCTCCAGATCAATAAATGTATGAGAAAAGTATGGAACTGTTTAAAAACAAAGTTCCTCAAAGAAATATCGGAAAGGTCTTACATATTTCTCCCTCTACAGAGCATAATATCATCAAACAATTAGCAGAATCTGGAGGAATTTCAGTGTATAAAGGGCAAGGGTGCAAGCCTTGATCTCTGATTTGTCAGATGGCACTGCATCAAGAACTGCCGTTCATCAATACCTGATAGAACCACATGAGCAAGGGTTTACTTTGGCAAACCTTTGTCAAGAACCACAATACCAAGTTTCAGTCAGAAATGCCACTTAAATCCTTACTGTTGAAAAAAGAAGCCTTATGTTAACCATGTCCAACATGGCAACTGGAATTGATTTCGCTGGGCTCAGAGTCATCTGGGATGGACTATCACACATTGGAAATGTGTATTGTGATCAGACGAATCAGTATTCCAGATCTTTTCTGGAAGAAATGGACACCGTCTGGTCAGGCCCATCGGCCAAAAGGTAATGCAATAATTATAAGGTGGATAGTGAAGCAAGTTCAAAAATAAGTTGATTACAGTCTTTTTATTTAATTGTAGAACATTCTCAGTACAGAAACACATATGGATTCAAATGCATGTCCCACAGTAACACCAGACCCTTTCATCCCCATATGTTTTGTACTGTTAGTTTTGTAATCACATGCACAACATGGCCAAAAATATCTAAATATCTAGACAATTTAAGCCACATTAAACAGGCACACATTCTCTATAGACATACAGTGGCCACAGAATGAATTGTACTTAACACCTGAGTGACATAGGGTTCCATCTCCCCAACAAGTCAGTTTATAAACGTTCTTCCCTGACCTCCCTCAGAAACTAATCCTTCACAGATACCAATGAATACTCAAGTCCCTTACTTAATATGACATATTACCTGTATTTGCATATAACATATGCACATCATCTCTAGATAAAGTCACCTAACACAGTGTAAGTGTCATGTAAATAGTTGTTATACTGTTTGTTTAGGGAATAATGACATGGAAAAAAAAAGTCTGTACATTTGAACAAATGAGACACGACGCGAACAATGCTCAAACAATGCGTGCTAGAGAAATGGAGGACTGTGAAATTATATGAAGCTACAGTATGTTATGTCTACTGTCATATTTGGGAGAAAATAAAGGCGAGTGCAGCGAGCCGTTAAGGAGATTTATTAAACAACCAAAACAGAAGCACAAAATGGGCAGATCAAAATTAGGGTTAAAAGACAAGTCAAAAACACAGTCCTGCCATGCAAAAGAGTCTAAAATGTGATATGGAAAGCAGAGTTTAAATGACCTAGTGTTTAATCATGACAGCCACACAGCAGTGCATTGGCAAGGATTCAGCATGGTGCTCGACACACTGCAAATTCCAAATTCAGGTTTTGCTTTTTAGGACTTTCTGGATTTTTTAAATTTATTTTAAGTTAAAACCGTGGATGTGGAACTCGCAGATATTCAGGGAAATGTTGTGGATGCAATTTTTGGGTGTCCACAAACATTTGGCTATGTAGTGTACAACATGTATGTAAACTAATGTTATTGAGTAACAATAAAATGTATCTGAAGCATTTTTCTATTTATATTAAACCTTTTAATCCATGACTTCCTATTTAACTGGGGAATATCTATATAAAAGCCTTTAGCTTTGGTTATGGCACACATTCTCTGTGGCATCGTTTCCACAAGCTTCTGCAATGTCACAACATTTATTTCTGTCCAGAGTTGATTTAATTTTTCCCCTAGATCTTGTATTGATGATGGCAGATTTGGACCACTGTGCAAAGTCTTCTCCAGCACATCCCAAAGATTCTCAGTGGGGTTCAGGTCTGCACTCTGTGGTGGCCAATTCATGTGTAAAAATGATGTCTGATGCTCATGGAACCACTCTTTCACAATTTGAGCCCGATGAATCCTGGCATTGTCATCTTGGAATATGCCCGTGCCATCAGGGAAAATAAAAATCCATTGATGGAATAACCTGGTCATTCAGTATATTCAGGTAGTCAGCTGACCTCATTCTGTGGGAACATAATGTTGCTGAACCTAGACCTTTCCAACTGCAGCAATCCCAGATCATAGCACTGCCCCACAGGCTTGTACGATAGGCACTAGGCATGATGGGTGCATCCCTTCATCGACCTCTCTTCTTACCCTGATGCGCCCATCACTCTGGAACAGGGTAAATCTGGACTCATCAGATAACATGACCTTCTTCCATTGCTCTAGAGTCCAACCTTTATGCTCCCTAGAAAACTGAAGCCATTTTGGCCAGTTAGTTTCACTGACAAGTGGTCTTCTTAAGGCTACACAGCTGTTAAGTCCCAATCCCTTCGCATTGGGCATGTGGAAATGCTCTTACTTTCAATATTAAACATATCCCTGAGTTCTACTTTTATTTTTCAACGACTTGATTTCATCAAACGTTTAAACTAATCGCTGATCAGGATCCTTCAAGATTTTTTTCCGACCACATTCCTTCCACGAAGATGATGTTTCCCCACTGTCCTTCCTCTTTTAAAGAATGCGTTGGCCAGTTCTTAACCGGGTTTCCATCCAAATGTTTCGCAAATGGTAAGACGTAGGGTCCCGCAGTTAGGGTGGAACTGCAAGTTAAACTAGAGGAATTTAACAAAATAATTCTTACAGCCACTTAAAAATAATTGTGTGTTCTTTGCAGTTCGGAGTATCAGTTCAAGTATTTAGTGTGGCCTCCCCTTATACTTGAGCAATAATAGCATCTGGCAGCTTCATCTGGATGCTAAGTTGACCCTTCTATAGTCTGAAGAAGCTTGATCAGAAATGGTCTTTTTGGAAAGGTAGCAGCCAAAAAAAACCCCCAAAAAACTTTTTTTTTTAGAACGGGAACAGAGTGAAAAGGCTAAGATGTCCTAAAGCTCACAAAGATTGGAATGAAGATCAGTGTAAAACAGGATTATGTAGTGACAAATCCCAATTAGATTTTTTTTTGGTTCCTTTCATCAACAATATGTTATCTATGGCCATTATGTCATTGCTAATACAACAAATCTAATGGTGGCGTAAGACTTGCACAGTCCTGTAAGTCATAACAGGGCATAATATATATATAGTCTCCCTCTGCTAATGAAAAAATGGGTTACCACTGGTTCTTGTAGCAGGACAATGACCAAAAATCATCAAAACAAAAATGGAAGAAGTGATGCTTCCGCCATCTCAGTCCACTGATCTAAAGATCATAGAAAACCCATGCAGTTAGCTAAAAAGGAGAATGCACAAGTGAGGACAGAGAGTCTAAGGACTCCGAACTATTTTGAGAAATTCTGTAAAGTGGAATGGTCTCACATTCCTTGCTCTGTATTCTTCAAATAAAATAAAACATGAGATGACTAAGCAGTATTTTATTGGCAGTGGGAAATTGTACAAAAGTATTAAATGCAGGGGTGCCAATATTGGTGACGTGTGGTTTTTCATGCAAATTATATCTCGACTAGGGATTTTTCATACAACTGGAGGTTGTATTTTTCTCATTTCTGTCAGTAGGATTTCTGTCAGAGGTTAAGCTATTCCCACAAAAAATAATTTCTCATATAATTTCCTTATATTTACCGGGGGTGGGGGACTGTATGTGTGTGGCGCTTGGGTGTCATAGTTCATCAATGTGGTGACCCACTGTGGCAACCTACTTAGCCCCACTTCACACAATAAAATGTATTATTTCAGATACTTCATGCACTAATTTCACGAAGACGGACAAATTTGCAACTAATACTCTAAACCTCTTATCCAGCACTACTCAAAGCACTCAAGTCTGGTTTATAGTGTGATTATTATGTATGCCTTTAGAAACAAGGTTCCCCAAATATGTAAGTTATCAGAACATTATGGTGCATGAAGGAAAAGTCAAAAAGATGGAATGTTAAATGGAATAGCCTCACTGCATTGACATAAAAACACAGAAACGAATAACACATTGGCCAAATGCAAGTTGATCTTCTAAGCAAACTATTTTCTTTGTGCAAGAAGCACCATCTAGCTACCATTGTGTGTCAAAAACAGCGTCCCTATCTGAAGCCTCAGCGGTGCCAACTTAGTGATTTTGTCAGTAGATTTAGCAACTTTAGAAACTAAATTTCAGCCCCTCTTGAATTATTTCTAAAAGTAAGTTGCGACAAATCTTAACTACTTCCGCATAGCAGAGAATCGGCAAAACAAAAAGCGTAAGGCACAGTGAATGCTGTGTGTGTGCAAACAGTGTTGTCAACAATCACTAATCTGTTCTTAGCTCCTCCCTTTTATTTAGTTCATTTCCGTTACTGAAATTTTCTGAAGAGACGAAGTTTAAGTTTCCACCTTTCAGTAGGTTTCCAATTTATAATGAACATATGTGTCTTACAAATTACTACATTTAAATGTAGGGTCTATATTTCATTAACTCAAATCTGTTAAGTTTACTATTCAAATATTAAAAAATTATTTGCAAGCAGTTTGACTTTAATCACTTAGTCAGTATACTGTTCTTTTGTAAATATGGACTCAGTTTGTCTATTATCCCTGGTGGCAACTACAACTGGAGGTTGTATTTTCTCATTTCTGTCAGTAGGATTACAATTGATACAGTCTTACAATCCAAGCAATTGTGGGTTAAGGGCCTTGCTCAAGGACCAAGCAGTGGTAGCTTAGCAGAAGTGGGATTTGAACCCTGGACCTTTTGGTCCATAGTCCAGTACCTTACCCACTAGGCCACCACAGTCCCAGTCACAGTCCCAGCACACCACCTGTTATTTACATACAATCATTTGTCTGTAAAGCTGCTACAGAGTAAGCAGTGCATGTTTCAATACTTTTTAGTCTTTTCATTTTGATAATATTTGTGGCAACTTCAACTCCATTTTGTGATTCTGTGAATTTCAATGCAATGGAACCGTTTTCTTATTTATCCAAGTGCATTCTGGTCTGTTCATACCTGCAGAAAACACAAACTTGAGTTTCCCTCACTAATCTTTGTTCATGTCTGTTTTCTTAAGTTGACAATGTTAAAAAGACATGGCGAAATCTCTGTGACACATTAAGCGAAGGGAAATTAAAGAAAGCAAAAGTGGACAAGGAGTTTTCAGAGTGTTTAGACAAAATTGTACTCTCTGTGAATAGGCCTTAAGAGAAGCAGCAAGATGTTAAAGGACTGATACCATCTTACACAGCATGTAAATACGGCATTTACATGATTGATTATGATACAAATATGCAAATTAGCGTAATGCATCATCTAGCAACATTTATAGACTTTTCAAGCCAGATTTTGCTACTTTCCTGTGAAAAAAAATTGGCAACACTGCCTGTTATAAGTAGGTAAATCCAGCACGGAGCTACCCGTAGAAAGTCACAGTGGTCAAATGACCGGCGCTCGGCACATCTAGGTATACGAAGATCAAATTGGCCTGGCGCTTCTAGTGTTAATGAGTTAAATATTCAGAAAATGTCTGAAATTGTCTGAATAATCAAGGTTTAAGGTAACATATGAATAGAGCAGTGACAAAAACACAGGCAGAACCCATAGTAGGGGGTGAACACTATTAGAAGTCCTGTGGAGTATGAACTCAATCAGCAGCCAAGTGCAGTGACCATTGTGCCAGGAAATAATTGGAACTCTGAGATTTTATTAGGGGAGAGAATTGCATGTGCTCCTCATCAGTATCTCCATTGTGGCGTCTCTGGTCAGAATGAAGTCTCTGTAGACACAATGGGTATTTACTGTCTCAAATAGAGACAGAAAAAGAAAATGGGGGAGGATCTACTCTCAAATTGTGACCTCTATCTCTCTCACACTATCTTGCTTTATCTCTTTCACTCTCACTGATTCATGTGCCTCACACTCTGCCTCACATATTTCAGTAATTTACCAGACTTTTCAATTAAAGATTTTTTCTCTCCAAATGAAATACAAGTTCTTGTGAAACATAATGATTGCTTCTTGGGAACTTATGTGTCTGCTCAGCATCAGGAAGTGGTCCTGCATTAATATAAGAGATTCACTGTAAAATGTAATCTTTCCATAATCTTTCCAGCTGAGGTCTGCCTCCTCTGGTTTAATTAATCAGCTCTGATATATAAATCTATTTATTAGATAAATATATGTATCTAAATAAACTCTTCACCTGCCTCCATCAAACCTAATATATAATGATGGCTTTGGTTTTGTTTCATTGGATCATCTGCAAAAAAGGCAAAACAGTGAGCATTGTTTATTATTATTATCTATTCTTAATCTCAGACACTGTGAAGATGAAGGGAACATAATGTAAAATTCCCACACTATTCTCATTTTCTCACTCATATAAAACGCAGATACAGCACTTGCCAGATGGTGTACCCAATTTAATCTCTTGGGGGCAATTAAATGGTCAAGACCATAAACACATCTACAATCTCCAAATCAAAAAAAAGTTGGGACAGTATGAAAATTGAAATTGTACTTTTTTTCATTGCAGACAGTATGAACCAAAGATATTTTATGTTTTGTCTGGTTGACTTCATTTGTTGCCTCCATTCCTGTATTTTACACATGCAACTCATTACTAAAAAAGATTGAGGCAGTAAAGCATTTGCCAATTTATAATGTAGCCATTCTTCTCACAACACTTGAGAACTTTTAGCACTGAGGATACCAAGCAATTTAGTGTTTCAGGTGTTATTTTGTCCCATTCTTCCTACACACGTCTTAAGATGTGCAACAGTATGGAACCGTTGTCACATTTCTCTACACATTCTCTACTGGAGACAAGTCAGGACTGCAGGCAGGCCAGTCAAGTAACTGTAACTTTTTGGAAAAAAAATGCATGGATGACCTGGAAAAGATGTAGTCTTGAAGGCAGCATATGTTGTCCTAAAATCTCAGTGCACTTTTCTTTTAATGTGGTCATTACAGAAGTGTTATTTACCCCTTCCAAAATCACTGACACAACCCCCTACCATGACTTTTGGACTTTTTGCTGATAATAGTCTGGGTGGTTCTTTTTTGTTTTTGTTCCGGAGCACACAGTGTTCATTTTTTCCAAAAACGGATCTGGAATACTGATTCATCTGACCGCATTACACATTTCCACTGTGTGATGGTCCATCCCAGATGGAAGCCACTTCTTAACATTAGGCTTCTTTTTTGCACACTTAAGTTTTAAGTAGCATTTGTGAATGTAACTCCATATTGTAGTGCTTGACAACGGTTTGATAAAGTAATCTCTTGCCCATGTGGTTATATCAGCTATTGATGAACGACTTTTCTTGATGCAGTGCAGTCTGAAGGATCAGAGATCATGGATGTTCAAGCTTAGGCTTGCAGACTTGCCCTTTACACACTGAAATTCCCCCAGATTCCTTGAATTGTTTAATGATGTTATGCACTGTAGAGGGAGAAACATGTGAATCCCTTGCAATCTTTTGAGGAACATTGCTCTTGTACATTTCAGTAACTTTCATTTGTTGAGAAACTGGAGATCCATCTTTGTTCCTTAAAAGACTCCTTTCATGGATATTGCTTTTGTACCAAATCATGATTACAATCACCTGTTGACATTGCCTGTGTGAAATCACATCATTATTTAATTTTTGGATTGAGTTGCAGGCCAAAAATGCAGAAATGGATATATACAGTATTAACAAATGAAATGAAGTGGACCAGACAAAACATGAAATATATCAGGTTCATATTGCCTGCACTTAAGTAAAAACCAAAGTAAATGTAATACATGCTGCTTTTTTAATGAGCATTTTCCAAAACTTCCCAACTTTTTTTCTGATTGTACAGTGTGTCAGAAGGGGCTGTGCAAGTGCAACACTTTCATCCATGACAGTCAGTGCAAACCATATCCATCAAACTATCCATCTACATATATTGGTGTAATTAAAAGTAAACCTGTCTCAGCTGAGCGTCAGAGTAGGCTAACCATGTATCCTGCATCTAATAATCAGACATGATTAAACTGACTGAAAAGGATGAGTAAAGAATGGCTGGCATTCTGAGTTCATCAACTTGACACCTTCCACTTTCACATCATGAACACTGTTCAGAGGGTGCACTGAACCAAGTGAGGCATTGGTGCTCACAGACTCTGTAGTAGTCCATCAGAAGTGCGATTAGTGAATGTCATGCTCCAGTTGCACTGTTGGCCCAATGCACTGATTGATTAATGTTTGGGTGTTTTCTTTAGATCACAAACCTTTTACTTCTGGAGCAGCAAGAAAGTGTGCTTACTCGCTGCTCTCCTGTTGGACAAGATCAGCATCTTCTGCAGCAGATCCTGATTTAACAGGTCGTGCATGATACACAGCCTACACAGACAGCAGGGACAAAGTGGCACATGTATCATAACCTAGTAGAACAAATGCACGCTGACCTCTGAGTCACTCCATTTAGTCTCTTAAAAGCAGAAGAGTAACAATACTGATGCTAGGTTGGAGAGAAATTATGCAAACTACATCATGCAATCATTCATTCATTTGTTCATTGTCATTCCCACTTAATCCAATTCAGAGTTGCAAGGGGCATGCTGACTCACGCTCACTCACTCACTCTGAGACACTTCAGAGATGGCAATTTACTTAACACATGTCTTTGAAATGTGGGAGGCCACCAGAGTCCCCAGTGAATGCAGGGGTAGTCTCTCAGATATCCCACCTTTGCAAAACCCATTTTAGGGAAGTAGCATTAAGACTCCCTCCCTGATCAGAGAAACTCAAGGGGAAATGAATACAGGATATTTGATTGGGAAAAAAGCAACACTGGAATGGCAGATTATGCTCAACAATGAAATATGTAAAGTAATCCTCAGCATTAGAACCTTCTCTGTCAGACTTTGGTTTTCTGCTGAAATAACTCTGAAATACTCAAGCAGACTTCACTGCCCTTAGTCTCCCTAATATGTTTTGCTCCCTTAAATAAATACTACTTTTGCAAAGGATATACTTATATTTGTCGAATGTATTACAGTGGTACATCAGTTCTCGATCACCTCGGAACTCACTGAATTCGGTTCTCGACCCATTATCACTTGAAAAAATTCTCGCTTCTCGTTGTTTACTCTGCACACTTGCTTAAAACGACTTGATCTGGGTGACTCATTGCAGCCAAAACACGATTCATGATTCAGTACACAGCGATTCAGATTCACAATAGCCCTCAGAGAAGATCTCATTTTTTCTTTATTTTTACATCTACAGTACAATATTCTTTGTGCAAAGAAGTCTCCAAGGATCCTAAAAAGGTTAGTGTATAAGAGCCAACTGAAAGCAAAACAGGAGTTGAATGCTCCAGATCAAAGGCTGCAGTTTGGAGTTTACCAATACAGTAAGTGTTTTGATTTTACTTTTCACTTTCAATCCATTACTCACTAAGTTACATGATAATTTTCAACACTTTATTATAAAATAAGCTTTGTGTTAAAGACTTTGGCCATCTGTAGGTTAATCTAAGCGTTTTAAACATTAACTTACCCCATCATTACATTCTTTTTATATATCCGCTATGACACACTATAGACCACTCTCTCTAATTTAACACTTGTTAAATTCATTAATTCATGATACATTTAGCTTATGATGGATTTGTTGGAACATATCCCCATCATAAATCAGGGAGCACCTGTACAATACAACTCCATTAATGCATATAATGCCTTATACAGTGTGGGTTTTTCTTCTCCATCTGTGTACTTGATGTTCAGCAAGTTCAAGTTGTATCTGCTTGCTGAAGGGACTCAAGACTTCCCAAAGATTAAATGTGTAACGTTCACATAGTGGACTGTACAGTGGTAGGAATACAGAACTAAACTCATTTTCATATAGATTAATTCATTATACTAAATGGGAAAAAACAGATAATAAGTTTGAAGAGACAACACACTTAGCTTTAGCTTACATTTTTGCATCTTAACATAATTTGAATACACTTAATGTACTGCATTAATTGGGTGGCACATCCAAAATTTACCAATGCAACAAAGGTCTTTGGTCTAGAACAGTTATGCCAGTTCTCAATGCACACATATGTATATATATATGGTGTGAGAAACTGCAAATGTTGAACAAACAGTAGCTTTTTTGTTCTTGCCACAGACATTTCTGTGGGTTGGAAACACCGCCAACTAAGCCTGACTGTGGCTTTTATTAAAGGTAACATGGTTGCCTGGCATTAAGTTTTGCACTGGAAGAAAAGTCCTAAGGGCACATTCCATAAGACTCTAAATAAAACAAGTGGTGAACAGGAAGGAGTAGGGACTTCCCCACCAAATTTCTTTACCATATTCTGAGTTTGCAGTGAGTTGATGTACAATGGAGGACGAAGAAGTTCTGTACTTAAGTAAAAGTACAATACTGCTAATATACTTTCTCCAGTAAAAGTAGAAGTCCTCTGTTTAAGTTTCTACTTGAGTAAATGCTGTCTTTAAGATGTACATAAGTATTAAGTAAAAATTCTCACGTAGTATTCATTGTAAATTGTTCCTACACTCCATCAACTCTCCTTAACTGAGTAGAATAGTAAACAAAGGCCAAGATAGCATGATAGCAGGATAGCTTTTTCTTTAGCATGAAATATATACTTATACTTGCAGGCATGCAGCTCCTTCAATTCTCCTTAAGTGAGTAGAATAGTAAACAAAAGCCAAGACAGCATGATAGAAGGATACTTTTTTTCTTGAGTGTGAGATGTACACACATTTTTATATATATATAAGTAATGATCAGTAAATCAGCTGGGTTGACTGTGCTTGATGTAGTTTACATTACATTGGTAGTCTACACTTTTTTTTGAAGAGCAGACACAGTTGTTAGTAATAGGCTGTGTTGTGTGTGGAGGTTAGTGGCATTGCTGTGCATTGTTTGTTAGAATAAATGTAGTAGAAGTAGTGAGCTCATTATTAAGAATACATTGGGAGAGGAATTTAGTCTGTGTGTGTTGTAGTGTCGTCGTTAGATTATTCAAGCATGGAGAATATCTGTCGCAATAAGATATATATCTTTTTAAAAATGCTAGTGTGTGCCAAGTGGCATTGTGATAAATCATTGATTTTTGTGCATTATAAAAGCCAATATTAGTTCTCATAGAAATAAATTGTTACAGCAAAATATAGTGGGTCTTGTGTGTATAAGTCACAGGTGATTAGGTTCAAAGATAAAAGGGTGTATTTTGTTTCATTCCATACGCAGATCTACTGAAAAGGTCATGATGATCATATGAATAGCAGACCTTTGCAGAAGTGGCTGTTTCATTATGTAAACACTCAGTGAGGTTCTAGTAGCGTGTAGGCCTAGGTTACACTGATTATGCAGCCCATAAAAAGGCTAAGTTTTGTTGGCACTATCTGCATGTAATTATATTACACTCTGTATCTTATCTTCAATCTTCCTATTACTGAAGTCAATTTAGTCATAAATAACTTATTTTAACAAAAATACCTGTACCACAGTAATTGGCACCTGTAGAATTGCTTAGAAACAACATAAAACGGGTGCATTTTTTCATATATAATTTTAAGTTGATGAGGGTGGCTAAGAACATTCAAGCAGTATTCATTAGTCTGGGGATGGCTACTATAAAAATAGCTACTGAAAATCTACAGTAGCGGCAGTAATTAAAAAGAGTCCGGTGAAATATGTCTGTACATGGACCCAAGTTTCAAGGACCCAACGTCTGTGCCCACAAATAGTGAGGGGGGTGATACAAAAGGCAAAAAATCCCCAGGGATCACTATTGGGTGGTTACAGAAGAAAATAGCATCCTGGGGTCAAAAACGTTTCAAAAACTACCATCAGATGCCACATCCATGCCAACAGATTATTTGGAGATCTTAGAAAAAAGCCTTTCCTGTCACCTAACCACACATGTAACATCTGGAGTTTGCTAAATGACTGAGAACGGAGGTAGCCTAGTGGTTAAGGTACTGGACTCTGGACCAGAAGGTCGAGGGTTCAAATCTCACCTCTGCCATGCTGCCACTGTTGGGTAAGGGCCTTGAGAAATTGCTTGGATTGTAAAATTGTACCAATTGTAAGTCGCTCTGGATAAGGGCGCCTGCTAAATGCTGTAAATGTACTGGTTTTTGACTGGAACTGCACTGGAACTGACGGTTATTTGAAAAGAAAATTGAGCAACAAACACTCAGTTGCCCACTGTTAAGTATGGTGGAGGGTCTGTGAAGATGTGGGTCTGTTTTCCTCCCAAGTCCCTGAAACCCTGTTCAGGTACATGTCATCATAGACTTCATGAAATCCCAAGACATTGTTAATCTGTCTGCTTCTGCCTCAAAACTAAATCTGGGTCATTACTGGATCTTATAGCAAGATGATGAAAAAATATAAATATAAATTAAAAAATAAAAAAGGTTTAATGAACATGAAATCAAGCACATTTATATTTTAGGTCATTCTATATTTGGCATATTCTGTTTAGCTATTTAACTTATCAATTTTTACATATAACATATAGGCTGCTCAAGTAGGTTGGGTCACTTTTTCAGTCTTGGTCCTCCAGGTTTCTCCCACATCACAGTTAGGGAGATTTTCTTTGCCCTAAGCTTGCTCAGTTTGAGCTATAAGTCCAGATGGTCATACAGGTGCTTATCGGACAAAGAGTGGCTTTTTGAGATAGTTCCCATGGGTGGAAACTCATGAAATTGGGTTCACACATCCGTGCTTGTGACAGTTATTGAGTCTTATAAACTGTTTAATAAAATGTTTGGGGGACCAAAAACTTCAATTGAAAAATAAGTTCTGTCCCATAGACTAGGACAATGACATCTACCTTTGATGAAAACAAAGCAGTTTACTCAGAATTAATTAGCTGGACAGTACCAACAGTATAGTACAATGCAACAGCAAGCCTTGTCATTACACACATATCGATAACCAAACCTCACATCCAGATGCAGCCACTTTTCACTGATGCTGGTGAAAGCATCACTCAGTCTCACATTTAATATTCCCAGTGGGTAATGTAGTCAGGTAGACATGGAGGTGTTAACAATTTGCATGTCCATGCATATGTATCTGCGCACATCTTAAACCTGCATAATAATAAAGACTTAGAGATAAACCAGGGCCATTTTTAGTAATTTACTGGGCATTATATTGTAAAAATCATAAAATGTATTACTTAACATGGAAGCATAAGTATACTGTTAAAAACTTTCCAAGAGGACACCCACTCAGATGCATGGTGCAATACAACATAAGTACTTATGTGAGTAATGTATGCAGACAGTATTACTCAAGAGTTTGCTGTCACAGCCATCCAAGGAGATGTGAATTTGCAAGTGAATACGTTATACAGTCATATAGAAAATATCCACTGAATGAATATGAAATGTGGCCGTTTTGCACATTTCCAGGTATCATTACAGGTAATTTGCAGAATTTAACATACTGAGGTAAAATGGAGCACACAATTTGACATGCTCAAAAGTTTGGGCATATTGTCAGTCAATATCTAACAGTCAATAATGCCCTTATGCAGAAATCACAGCCTCCAAACCATTTTGTAGTCTGTTTGTATTCCTTTTATTCTTGCTTGTCCCATTATTCCTTGCTTCTAGTTTAGAAATATCCTTAAATTATTGTTAGTAGCTCCTGTGGCTTGGAGGAAGACCCAACTGTTGGAAACATCTGTTCCTGAGGTCCTGGCTTCGAACTCTGGGGTGGGCTTGCAACAGGTAGATCGGGTGATGCAGATCCGGGGCCCTGTGCTGGATTGGTGTCCCATCCAAGGAGCACTTTTGCATGCATCCAGTGAATTCCAGAAAAGGAATCCTGGAACTGTTCCACTGGCCCACAGCACCGGATTTCAGAATGGCTCTGGCTTATTTAAGTACAGTGGTACCTTGGTTCTCGTCATTAATTCGTTCCAGACCCCCAGAAAATCCTAACTGTATAAGGCATTATATTAATTAATGGACTTGGTGCTCCCTTTTAACAAGTTAATCCTTAAAAACTTACATTAAACAACAGTTGGCCAAAATGATTAACACGAAGCTTATTTTATATGTTGATCTCATGTAATTTATTGAGTAATGGATTGAAAGTGAAAAGTACAAACAAAACACTTACTCTATTGGTGAACTCAAGGCACTACCATGGAGACTTATTTGCACTAAGAATACAGTATTGTAGATGTAAAAATAAAGAAAAATACAAGAAACACAGTGGAATTCTTCACTGAACAAGGGATACTGTGAACCTGAATTACTAAATCACTGTGTACTGAATCGTGAAAAAGTCGCTTGGCTCGACAAGTTTAAGCAAATGCACAGAGTACTGAGCAAACGACAAGAACGGAGATCATTTTTTCCTAGTCAAAATGCGTCAAGAACCGGATTTGACGAGTTCCGAAGTGGTCGAGAACCAAGGTGCCACTGTATTGTGTTATTAATATTCTGTTACTAAAAAGTTACTTCATATGTTAAATTTTGTGCTAACATAGAATGTAAGATTTAATTCAGATGGTTCGTACATGCAGATCTTGATTATACAAGCAACAGTGCACAGTCAACTTATTAGAGAAGCCCATAGCTGCTGAGTGTACGCACAATGGCACAAGAAGCCTGAAGGGTCAGAGAAATTAATTAAGCTTTTCAGTTGTTTACATGTGACTTGGATTAAGGCGTAATAAGCTAATTCAATTCTGAGACCTTACAAAAAATCAGTGCACTAAAGAATCATGCACATACGTATGTAAATCAATGCTCACACAATCATACATACACTCACACTAAGGGTACTTTAAAAACACCAATTAACCTAACACGCATGTCTTGGGAATGTGAGAGGAAACCCATGCAGACCTCACACAGGCAGAGCCCAGCGTCAGGATTGAAGCAGGGATCTAGGAGATGTGAGGCGACAGTGCTAACCACTGCACCACTGTGCCGCCGCACTGGAACATCCCCATTCCTGGTCTACTCCAGGAACACCCCCTACAAACCACAGCACCCACCCCACGTCCATCAGGTAATTAGCAACCAATTTGAAATGAAACAAGTATTTCCCTTCTTATTCAAAAATCCTTCCCATCTTAACTCTCACTGTTTTCGCTCCACAATTTAACGTGGCATGGAAGCCAACTTCAGCTTCATGAAGGACACAGTTTGTTTATTTGAAATGGTAAGAGACAGAAACACAACCTGTGCTTCAGATGGGAGACCTTTTGTACAAGCCAAATGCCCTCTGTGCTCTGTTGAGTATGTTAGCCGTTTGACTAAATGACCACCTGTGCTTGTTTCAGACTATTGTCTCTGCTTTTTCAATTACCGGTCTCACTGGCCTGGAAAGGTTTATAGAAACATAAAAGAAGTCTACTCAATTTTTTAGGCAACTGTCTAAACTGTAGAATGGTATGTATCAAGAAATGAAATTAGGAAATTAGAATTTAGGAGCTGTGGACCTGAAGATCCAGGGTTCAAATCCCACCTCTGCCAAGCTGCCATTGTTGGGTCCTTGAGCAAGGCCCTTCACTAACATTTGCTTGGATTGTAAGACTATATCAATTATACGTCGCTCTGGATAAGGGCATCTACTAAATGGCATAAATGTAAATGAAAACAAACCAAGTTCATTTTCTGGAAGGCGGGAATGATTGTGATGGTAACTTACTTCCAACTGATTCACCGAATTAAACTATGGATTGGATGTAGAAGACCACAAACTGCTGTTCTCTCCAAAGACAACAACAATAACACAAAACTGAATCTACACAATTCATGTGAATGGCCCATTTACCACTCAAAATGGCAGATTTTGCATAAAATGGATGAGTTTTCATATATGCACACATTTTTCCATTCTCTTGGTCCCTTTCTTGCCATAATGACTCCAGCTGTAATGCAATCTGTAATATGGAGCACCCCATATTAATCTGTTCATGTGACAACCACAAACCTAGCTCCCACACAAGGGGCATTGAGAATCAGAAGCCTCTGGGGAGGTGGAAACACATTTGGAAAATGACAAAGAGACTCCTGAAACCGTGCAATCTGAACTTACCAGTGCCAGTAAATGAAAATGTACAAAGGCATAGTGGTACCTCGGTTCTCAACCACCTCGGAACTTGATGATTTCGGTTCTCAACGTATTTTGACTAGAAAAATGTGTCTCGGTTCTCATCGTTTGCTCGGTACTCGGCGCACTTGCTTAAACGTGTATAAGAAGTTGAGCCGTGCGACTCAGTCACAATTAATTACACATTGATTCAGGTTCACAATGGCCCTTAGAGAAGATCTCTGCTATTTGATTGTGTTTTTCTTCATATTTACATCTACAGTACTGTATTTTTAGAGTGAATAAGTCCCCATGGATCCTAAAAAGGTTAGTTTATAAGAGCCAACTGAAAGCAAAACAGGGCTTGAGTGCTCCAGAACACAGGCTGCAGTTAGCTTAGCAGCTATGCTAGCACCCGGAGTTCATCAATAGAGTAAGTTTTGCTTGTACTTTTCACTTTCAATACATTACTCACTAAATTGCCTGAGATTTATCAACACTTCATTATAAAATAATCTTTATGTTTTGGCCAACTGTACGCTAATGTGTTTTAAGCATTCATTTACTTATTACTTATCATAGTTTCCTTTCCATATCTCCGCTGTGATATAGTATAGATCGCTCTACCAAACACTTGTTAATCTCCTCAGTTCATGATACATTTAACTTATGATGGATTTGTCAGAACATATTCCCATTGTAAATCAGGGAGCACCTGTACAATGTAACTCCATTAGTGCATACAGTGTGGACTTTCTGGGGGTCTTGAACGGATTAATTCAATTTACATTAATTTACATTAGCCTTCTGGAATTAATTAATGACAAGAACCAATGTACCACTGTATCTGGTTTGTACCACTGTAACCACTTGAGAGTGTACCTGGAACCGAAACCCCAACTTGATAACTGACAGACTTCAACTTGCTAAAGCCAGTACATGAACAAGAAAGTCTCAGCAGGGAGAGCACTGGCTCCCAATGCTGCCCTTCTCTGGTTCAATCCCTGTCTCTGCTAAGCTGAGGTCTGACTATTATTGTGTTATGGTTCCTTGCACTGGTTCCCTGGTACCAAGTATAGTTTGTACAGATGTAGGTTTCCTGGCACCTGGTTAAAGTCTACGCAGGTCCATTGACAGCCTTACATATATATTTACATTTACAGCATTAAGGAGATGCCCTTATCCAGAGCGACTTACAAAAGTGCTTTTTATTCTTCTTAGAAGACATTACCTCACACTAGTACAAATAAGCAATAGCCCCTTGGTGTTCAGGCTGGACTCCAAACAGTTTCCAGTCTCAGTTCGTATTCACAGGATGACCACCCAGTTTTCCCGAGGACAGGCTTCTCAGTCTCAATGCTTCATGGACAAGGGGTACTTCCACATAACAATATATTGCTGTCCCTTATTCATATTACTTTATGCACACTATCTGCATAACCAAGACGTCTTGCAGGCTAAACACACTATACACAACATACTATTTTTTAATGATACCATCCTCTATTTACCACCATTTGAGAGAAATACCCTTACTAAATAGTTATATTTTGCACACCTACAAAACAGACAAGACAATATTTTAAAGTTAAACTTGAATAAATTTAGCTTCTGCTTTTTGCACACATTTCCCAAAACTGTCAATGACTTCAAATGTTTCAGTACAACACCCATTGTAAATGACTACAAAAAAAGTTTGGTTTGTTAAGTTGTTTTGTATGCTGTTGCAGTTGTTAAGTTTGTGCTTGAGACAAAACAAACCATTAATTTAAAGTAAACATAGTCAATAATGAACACTTTAACAATGGTCCCTTGCTGGTTATTGAGCAAAGCCTCTTAATGCTCAGTCAAAGACTGAAAAATGTGGCAAAACAAGAGTCCAAAACACAATACAAAAACAAAATAAAGAATGCAGACATGAGTAATCATTCCTGTGCAAAAGCAACTTCTTCAAAGATTCTTTTTTATTACCCTTTGCATTGGTGTTGGGGGTGAATATTGAATATAAAGCCAAATTTAAAGTATTTTCAAGAAACGTTCTCATTAATTTGAGAAAAGAGAAATGGGTCTTTCTAGTTTTTAATTATCTTTTTTTCCCCATAAAAGTGGTAGAAACATGACTCCTTAATAAAATGATCGGTTTCTCTTTTCATTCGTTGTTTATTCTTGTTTATGTGTTCATTTAAGGTCGCATCAGCATCAATGGCTATTCATGACAGGAGCAAGGTTGCATTGATACTAGTCATACAGATTTTGAACGACCAGTTAGCCTAATGCATGTCTTTGGAATGTGGGATGAAACCTGAATACTCAGAGTAAAAGCAGACATGGGGAGGCTAACCACGTGCACCACCCAGTATAAAGACTCAGTTTCTCACTGGTCAGATTTTGGAAAATGGATTTGCAAAAGAGATTTGTTGAAATACAAGAAAAAATACAATACTGTGGTACCTTGATTCTCGACCACCTCGGAACTCGTCAAATTCAGTACACAGTGATTCAGGTTCACAATATCCCTCAGAGACGATCTCAGATATCTTATCAGATATGTTATCGTGTTTTTCTTTATTTTTACGTCTACAGTACTGTACTCTTAGTGCAAATAAGTCTCCATTGACCCTAAAAAGGTTAGTTTATAAGACAAAAGCCAAACAAAAGCAAAGCAGGAATTAAATGCGCCAGAACACAGGCTGCAGTTAGCTTAGCAGCTATGCTTGCGTCCAGAGTTCATCTATAGAGTAAGTGTTTTGTACTTTTCACTTTCAATCCATTACTCACTAAATGAGATTTTTCAACACTTCATTATAAAATAATCTTTGTGTTAATGGTTTTGGCCATCTGTAGGTTAATGTAAGTGTTTTAAACATTTTATCCTTTTCATATCTCTGCTATGATACAGTATTAGACCGCTCTACCAAACACTCCTTAAACTCCCCAGTTCATGATACATTTAACTTATGATTGATTTGTCAAAACATATCCCCATTGTAAGTCAGAGAGCACCTGTACAGTACACCTCCATTAATGCATATAATGCCTTATACGGTGTGATTTTTTGGGAGGTCTAGAACGGATAAATTCAATTAACATTATGCCTTATGAGAATAATTTGCTCGATAATCTGTAGTTTTCAGGTCTCAAGCCTTCCAGAAGGAATTAACAACAAGAACCGAGGTACCACTGTATTTATATTTGATATTTGTTAATGAGTGGTTGAAATGACTCACTTATTGTGTTGGCAGTGATTGGGACAGAATGTTTTGCCAAACTTTATTTTGAAATTTTAGTAAGTCATTTTTAGTATCACTATTTTTGTTTAAAACACAAAAACTGTCTACTGGGGTAATACAGCAATACTGGTAGTGGGTGGGAGCCATATGGTGTGTAATAGTTATTATTTTCTCACACTCCGGGCAGGGACAGAGTTGTGCAAGGGTGCTTTGTTTGACAGACAAATGGTGGGACGCAGTGTATACAAAGTGACAGGGGAATTAACACAGACAGATAAAGTGCTAAACTCTTTTGCTACAGACCATGTGCTACACAACCAGACAATACGCTAATGTTAATAAACAGTAGACAGACAGTGCTAGAGCGAACAAAAACAAAGGGTGCTAATGCTAAGTGTTACCACAAACAAAAACCGCTAAAATGAACCTCCATTGCTGAGTGTTAGCAATAACAAACAACGCTAACTCAACAGAAGTGCAAACAAATTTGATAAGGATAGCAGGCACAGAACAAAACCCTAACAGAGACGTCAATGCTAACATCAGGCTACCAAACACTGACCAAGAATCAGAACCCATAAACCAGAAAAGCACAGGGGAAAGAACCAGGAACCAAGACTCGTGTGATGGCCAGACAAAGAAGTGCTCAGAATTCTTAAATATGCTACGCACAGCAGGCTGTAATTGGCCAGCCTGCTGTAGAAGCCAGAAAGTCAGGGGAGAGCTCTGTGGCTCTCCAGCCCACATCCTCCTGACAGGTTTAGCTTAAACGTTATTAAAAAACACTGTAGTTTTATGGACATATGTCGTCCTTCAGTATGACAAAATTAGAATGTTTTACCATTAAATACTGTACATTTGTGTTAATCTTGACATTCATGTTTTAATATGGAAGCAGACCATAAACTGAACTTTTAACTGAAACTGGGACTGTGGAAGCCTAGTGGTTAAGGTACTGGACTATGGACCAGAAGGTTGAGGGTTCAAATCCCTGATAAGCTGCCACTGTTGGGTGCTTGAGCAAGGCCCTTAACCAACAACCGCTTGGATTGTAACACAATAATGTAACGTTGCTTTAAGACAAAAAGCTCTATATAAATAAATCTGACTTGACACTGTGGATAAGGCTGTCTGCTAAATGACACAAATGTAAAAGAAAATAAGAAAATGCAAGAAAACAAAAACAACTGGGGACTGTGGTAGCCTAGCAGTTAAGGTACAGGACTATGGACCAAAAGGTCCAAGGTTCAAATCCCACCTCTGCTAAGCTACCACTGTCGGGTATAAGCAAGACCCTTGACCTGCAATTGCTAGGATTATAAGACTATAGCATTTATAAGTTTCTCTGGATAAGGGGATCTGCTAAATGACAGCCATGTCCTATTGTATCACATCAGCAGGCTCTATCAAAGGACTACAAATGTCTATTTTTGTAAAGGCAAATTGTTTATTCAGAGACATTTTTCTGCTTTCATATTGCTATGTAATTTTTCATTATACATGATTTGAAAGATACAGCAAGTTAAACATTATTGGCGTGTCTCATTAGTTAGATCCTGGGGCCTGTCTCAAGAAGCATGATTTATTGATTTGCTAGCTGTTTTGACCTTAGTTTGATCTACTTCTGGATTTTCTGTCTTGCATCAGGGGATGACGTATCAACAGTCTTCTAAATGTGGTAAATTATGCTGCAAGTCTAATGTGCCTGAGGGCAGGTTAACTACAGCATCAGACATAGTAATCCTGTTGGAACAAGAAGCGACCGGATACAGTACACAGTAATAATCGCTTCCACATATAGCCTTGGAATTCAGATGCAGGAAAAGAGTATTTTGAGATTTCCAAAACCCTTCATCTTTCCCTTGCAATATTTTTTAAATAAATCTTTTGCTTTACATGGCTGCTATATAGCCAGTTATAATGCAAACTGCATATTGAAGTACCATATTAAGCATTTTTAAAATGCAGCCTATAATGTAACTATGTACATTTTAAAGCTAGGTAAAAAACTATAACATTAGTTATGAGCAGGTCTAAGGCTGCCTGTTGAAGTGACTTGCATGTGAATGGAGAATTTTTGCATACATTTACTGGGTGAGTGGATGCTAATTTGAAGATTTCTTTTTAAACTTATCCACTGCCCACTCTTCACAGACTTTCACAGTAGTAACTGCTTCCCCAGTCTATTGTTATCCAATCTAGCATTGGATTGAAATGTTCTAACATTCAAATTGAGTAATATTGTTGATGATATATTTAGAACAAATAACTTATAATAAAGCAAATGTTTATCTGACATTCTACTCAAATACATAGGAGTTTGAAATTTCCCAGATTCTTCTACCTTTTTAATTCAACATTTTAAGCATTTTTACCCTTCGAGCCAAAGAATTTATGGGCCAACATTTGGAGTCATCCTACCAGATCAAGGTTTCAAGTCTCAACTCTAACAGGCAACCTTAAGGTACATGAAATGTGACATATAGCATCAATCAGGAGAAATACATTTTTTGTTTAACCCCACTTTCTCAGGTCAGGAGTATGGAGGCTCTGGTTCCTTTTTCTCAAGAACATAGGGTGCAGGTGTAAGCATGTTGCAGAGCTGTGGGCAGACACTGCCAGCTAAGCAAAAGGCACAGCCGCAACTTCAACTCAGTTCCCTGTGGTGGTCCAATGTATTAGATCGCTGTGCCACAAAAGCACCTACTCGAAATTAAATTATATTAACCTCCTCAAGGAGAGAAATGTCTATTTATCCTCTGTAAATCAATCCTCTGAAATGATCTAATTTATCTAATTTCATGACTGTGGTGGCCTAGTAGTTAAAGTACTGGATTATGGACCAGAAGGTCCAGGGTTCACATCCCACCTCTGCCAACTTGCCACTGTTAGATCCTTAAGCAAGACCCTTAACCCATAATTGCTTGGATTGTAAGACTATTAGCTGTAAGTCGCTCTAGATAAAAGCATCTGCTAAATGACATAAATGCAAATCTAATAAACATGCATTGTAAAACAATTTTATACTCTTCATTTTTTTCCTATTAACTGGTATTTATTGCCATAGGTGCTGCTATGGTTGTCTATGTAAGAGTAAATATCTCTTCCACTGCCTTCCACTTAAAAGAAACACAACATCACATGCAATTTCATGCAAGGGTAATTGTAAGCAACAAGTCTTTGAGTATGTTTGCATACTGTAATCTAGTCTGTGTACTAGTGGACGTTTCGATGTTTTCGATGTCTATGTAATTCACAATGGTGAACTGAGGTCAAAGAATGAAGTGAAAAGATTGGTTTTAAAAATCATTAAGCCCTATTAAAATCTTGAACCTTCACATCAGACAGATTTGAGGACTAATAGCACCAAAGTGTTACTCAAACACGAGTTCATGTTGGAATTACTAGCATTTCACTTGAAACTTAAAAATACCTATTCTTTAAATACAACATTCTATATATCAAAGGCAATCAAAATGTAATCAGAATTACTGAGAGTTTTAATCATACTGTACCGATTTTAAACACTGCAAAAAAACTAAATCTTAGCAAGTGAAACAATCTTATATCTATGCAATAACTCTTGTTTTTTGAAATGTGTAAGATTATTTTGCTTATTTTTAGAAAAAATACTTTGATCACTCTCACTTAGAAATTTCACATCAGTTGAAGTAATTTAGGGCTCAAAGAAGAAAAAGTCACAAGTCAAGTTATTCTGATTCTTCTGTCTTAATTTCAGATATAAAATCTGGACTTTTCACTTGATGTAAGAACTAGTATTACTATTTGCACTTTTTAAAAGTAAAATGTGCTTACCTTATTGGCAGAATGTTTTTTATTTATTTATGCATTTTCATCTCATTTTTGATATATTTTTTTTCTAGTTTTTGTAAACTGATTTTTTGCAGTGAAAGTATCCCTCCAATGTCTGCACTGGTACCAAATTCATAACATAAACAGTGGTAGTAGGCTGTACTGAACACCCCAGTGACTCAAAATGACACATTTATAGGTTTCTGCTTCTAATTAATCAGTTCATCAACTTTCTGCCCTGCTGTCCTTAAACAAAGTCCATAGAGAATTTGTTTGCCAAATTTGATTGAGAATTGCCTGGCTTGCACAGGTCTCAACTCCAGACACCTTGAAAATGCAGTGGAATGCCAAAAGTGAGCCAGGGCATATTGTAACATCAGAAGCAGATCTCACAGTTATGTTCTGAATTCGAGTTGAAAGTCCTATTAGAAGAACAAAGCCTGTTGTAGTAGCATAATAATGCCCATGTTTTGGATGTAATTTTGTAGGTGTCCACAAACTTTAGTCTATAAACTTCAGCCTGTGTCTCGGCATCCGTGTCTGTGAGGCCAATATGAAGCTTCCTAGCAATGGTCAAATGCTCCAAGAATGCAATATGAGCTCTGCAAAATGCTGACCATTGTGCTAATAAACATCATTAACACAAGCTCCCCTATGGTCAAAGCACCATATTGCAGTGAGAGCCTAACAAGGAATAAAAAAAAATTCCATCTCCAAGGACACAATAAGTCAAGTACCTATGGCTGCTTCAGCTACTGAGGCAATGATGACGTCTCTCATGAGTCAATCAGGGGCTCGCTCCAGGGGCTAACAGTCCTATTAATCTACAGCTAATGGACCAGTCTGTTCCAGCACACTATCAACACAATGATCCACAACGATTAACAGTGACCACAGACAACACGGCATCTACAGACCATTGGGCCGGCAGATTTAATCTGCCGTGACATGAGCTCTGTGTGTCTCTGTGAAAGTCAGAGGGTATGTTTTATGTATTTTAAGGTCAGTTAAGACCGCTGGCAGGACGTTTTGGACGGTCATCCTAACACAGGCTTTCTGAGTTCTATGTGCTTACAGTACATTTTTGTAGTTTGGCTTGTAACTTCCATTTAGCAGCTACTTCTGATTTAGGAAAATATTACATTAAACATGAATACTGGGTCCCTAAAAACTGTCTATTATTAAAAAAAAAACAAAAAAAACAACACCTTTCCAAGTCATTAGCTCAAAATATCCACTATCATTTTCATTCCACTCATTTTCTATGGCTTAGCAGAGTTGACCAGAACACCACAGATGTTTGAGCAACCTAACTACAAGTCAGTGGAACCTGTTATTATTTTGTGTATTTATATGCAATATTAATAGATTTATAAGCATGACTAATAAACTGTGCAACAACAGATCAACAACAGTTCAACAGCAAGAGCTACTGTCTCTGACCTTACATCTACAAGGTGGAGCAATAAGGTAGATGTGTCTAACAGATTGCACAGTGAGTAAACACAGTGTTTAAAAACTACAGCAGGACTACTGTGTCTGATCCAATAGTACCAGCACAAGACACACTAACACACCACCACATCAGCGTCACTGCAGGGCTGAGAATGAGGGCTCCAATAGGACCTGATCTATGGTGGTCCTGACCATTAGAGCACAGAGTAAAGGGGATGAACAAAGTACAGGTAACCCCTGACTTAAGATGGGGATATGTTCCGACAAAACCATCGTAAGCTGAATTTATCATAAACCGAGTAGTGTAATATACACTGTATATTAAAAAAAACATCTAAATTCAAAATTAAGAGAACAGTTTTAGCTGAATGAGTATTTATTTTTATTATCGGATTCCCATTGAAGGTTGAAATTTCGTAAGACGACCCATAAACCAAGGAGTACCTATTTGCAGAGAAACAAAAAAATGGACGACAGTGAAATGAAAATGAACAAACAAGTGTTGGGAAATATAAAGTGATAGACTAGATGAGTCGATTCGTTTCCACTGAGATTTTTACTACGCTTACAGTATATTTTTCGACCCAGAAGGCGCACTTAAATCTTTATTTCTCAAAAAATCGACAGTGCGCCTTTAAATGCGGTGCGTCTAATGTATGAATTAATTCTGGTTGAGCCTTCTGACCTAGAACCGATTGTAGATGGTACACGGCGCTCATAAATCTGTCAAAATGTTTTAGCACGGCCTTTGGTAGATTACGAAGATCATGGCAATCGTAGTGCGCAGGATAGCGGAGTAATACGGTATGTGCTTCAGCATTAGGGTACGTGCATTCATTCATTTATTTTCGAAGCGGATTTCAAACACAACGCTATCAGTCACGCAGTACAACATGGACATAGAGCAGCTGCGAGAGAATTAACGCCATGCCGCCAGGGTAAAGAAAAACAAAACTGAGCTTTCCGAGGGAACTTAAGAGTTTTGTTTCATTTCATGCGCCTTATAACCCGGCGCGCTTTATGTATGAAAATATACCCGTTAGCAGCCGATCGTTGATATTGCGTCTTATAATCCGGTGCGCTTTATGGTCCGGAAAATACGGTAAATAAATATAATAAATGCACAAGAAACAAAATTTCACTTTTACCAAGTTTATGCCCAACTTTACGCGCATATAATATTTAATATACTCACAAAAAAAAAAAAAAAAAAAATCTACCTTACATATACTTTCACAATGTCTACTCTCACTGCCTCTGGCTGTTGCTGAGGTGCAACTCCTTGCACCTGCTAGGGTAAAGATTCAGAAGCAGTTTGACCAAAAGTTGTGTGCTCAGAGTGTAGTAAATAATTGATTAATTGGATAGCCAAGGGCAGAAACTAATGAGAAGAGTTAAGACGCTACACACAATGTATTGCTACTGTAGAAAGCAAACGTCAGTGTGAAAGTAAAGACTAATCCTGTGTATTTGGGGCTATGTAGAAATCAGACACATCAAAAAAGACATGTCTGGGAGAAAGAGGTTTTATGGTCACCCTGGTTAATGGTGATAATCTGCTGTATATAGAGGGACCGAGTTTGGATAATGAAATATTACCAAAGTACTAGATTAAACTCACAACAATTATGTTTCAACTTGTAGACGAATTGAAAAGCTGGTTGGTTCCTAAATAAGGTTAGCAAATTCATTGGCACCAGTAGCAGGATCATGTCAGTGGAGAACAGGATCAGTATGAATGGCTGGAAGATGGAAGGAAATTAAGAAAGACAAAACCTATTGTTTTCGAAAACTGTGACCGAGAGTTACCGGTGGAAGTGCTTTAAGCTTTCTACGGTCTTTCAATGGCTGATGTCTGAGGGACTTTAAACGCTGCCATTTCCAAGGTAAGTCATTAAGATGACACACAGAAGGTCTTGATGTTAAAAGGGTAAATCACACCACTTGCAACGGAGTTAGATACCATCGATTGAGCTGCCTGCTACAAGAGTGATTGCTACTAACCTTTGAAATTGGGGTCTCTCACATTGCTGATGGAGTGTTTGTATTCAGATTGAAATTACTACTAGTAGAGACTAAATTCTGGTCCTTAATGAGACATTTTAAGTTGTACGAACCACTTAGTACAAATTTGTAGTAATTAGGTCACGGAAATGCAGTACAATTAGGGTTGGGTGATATTAACGTCTTCAGATAATAAAGAGGTTTACGCTATCACCAGTGGGTGGAGGGGTATGGGGTGGATGTACGATGACAAACTTTACAGTATAAATGGCAGTATTCACCTGATTTATTACAAAAGTTAAATCAATCAGAACATCAAACATCTCTCACTGACCACTATCCACATACAACATGCAAAAGATATCAAGCCATAACATAATATATTTTCATGGCAATTGGCAGGTAATTAAAGGAGATGTGAAGGCATGGATGAGGCCGTTATGATCAATGTATTCACAATAGCATTCCTGAGACATTGAGAGCTATGAATTATATATAATGTATTAAGCTTATGTGAAAATATAATGATTAAGATGATTAAAACTCTGCTGTCCTTTGACTGCTCTAGTGGCGCTTTAAATAAGTAAACTCAGTGTGTAGAAGAAATTTGGTGCGTCACATTTTGAAAAATACAGTCACCATTTTAAATACTGCGGTATCCCAAAAAACCGCCTGCCCCTAATTACAAATTACAATATGAAAATCAAGTAAGCCTGATATTAATACAAAGGCCTGAGATGGACGTTTCCATCATGATAGATTTTCATCAAGCTGACTCCAATACACACGATTTCATCCATGTGGCAAAAATTACTCTGTCATGGATGAAATATGGTCTGGAAAGCAGAGGGAACTACATAAACAAGCGTGATGATTCCGTCCATATTTGGGAACGCTGCCTGACGGAGCGGTGTCATTCAGATTAGAGACTTCTTGTCATCCTGAACTCAATTACACTTTACACAGCCTGACATCCCAAGTTAATTGCCAGCTTTGTATGTGAGGAAATTATTCACCCCATTCAATTAGATTTCCATGCATATTATGAGCAGCGTGCACATTTTGTAATTTATACGCACAGTTTAGAACTAAAAATTACATGCTTTAAAAAAGTTGGGTGGTGCTTTCTATACAGCAGTGAGTAGTGGCTGGGAATACTGCATGCATTATGCAGTGAAGAGCCTGTGGGTGAACTACATCTTGCCATTTCTCT
Organism: Ancistrus triradiatus; assembly: GCA_025084515.1. Taxonomy (NCBI): domain Eukaryota; kingdom Metazoa; phylum Chordata; class Actinopteri; order Siluriformes; family Loricariidae; genus Ancistrus; species Ancistrus triradiatus. The sequence goes on from JAJAGP010002798.1 coordinate 79,689, forward strand.
CCTGACTAGACAGACAGCTATACTGACAGGGTGTGATACGCAAAGGCAGGATAGAAAGCAGAAGTGTGCTATTAGAACTACTCTGAGTAGCACAGTGTGCAGTCCAGGCAGTGTGAGCACTGACTAAGGCCTGGATTAGGATGAGGATGAGAGTGGAGGATGTAATACTGCGTAATTCCAAACTACCCCAAGGCCATGTTTGCACCATCATAGGGAGATTACAACTCATAATCTGGTGGCATGAACTGTGTGGTAGAAATATGTGAACTAGGATCAGCCGAGTCTGTCTCTTATGACAATTTCCAGAATGGTTTCATATTTATGAGATGCCAAAATCCAAGGATTAAAATCATCTCAGTGGATAACAACAAAGGCACATTCCAAACAGCCCCATTTGTGAGTGCAGCTTAAGCTAGCAAATATGAAGTTTTATAAAGAGACCCTACATGAAGCATTAGTCCAAATCCATATCACTATTAATATCATTGTTTTCATTCTCTTCATCCTCCATTGACATCAGCTAGTTGCAACCTCATCACTCGTATATAATAAACTTGTTTGGATTTGTCATTCACTTCCACTAAAACACATCCAGATGGTGTTGTTCATGGCTACCATAAGGGCAGTTATACTGTATGCATGTCTTTTTTCGGAAACACGAACAAACACAGAAACAACCATACGGTACTTTTGTCGTTTTTTGCCAGAAGCACGTCACTTGACCTAAATAGCTTTAGAGCTCTTCTGATTACATCCAGTCTGGAGTATTTCACTGATGGCCAATATTATGTTTGTGTTCTACACATGGCTAAATAAATCAACTGAATTAGTGGCTATGTTTACAGGCAAAGTTAGCCATCTGAGTTTTGATTGCAGAATTCAAGATCATAGCAATCTGACAAAAAGATCCATTAACATATACCACACATACAGTTCCCTCCACAATTCCTGGCATCCCGAGTAAAAAAGGTCGTCATAAATTTGCCTTTTGGTGAATTAGTTTAATCTCTGGAAAAAAAAACAAGAAAAGAATTGCTGAAATTCCTTGAAACAAGTGTAGAAATCTTAGAAATGTAACTGTCCACTTATTATTGACTGATTTGGTAGATCAGAGTGTGTAGGAATTTTCAAGCAGTAATCATACTTTGTGTTTCACTGACATGAGAAGACACAGAAGTCAAATTCTCTTAGTCATTCCTCAACATAAGAGCTTCATAAGTCAGTGAATGCCTGTAGAAATTCTTGTCTCAAAATGCCCTTATCTACAGTTAGAAGCAATAATTTAAATACATTAATTAGAGTTAGCAGTAATTAAAATGGATCTGTGATATAACTCACCTGAGGGGACGTGAAAAATGTACCATAAAATGTACCAACTTATGGTCATCAAAGTCTCCAAAACTATCAACAAATGCCACCAGATAACAGATAATTTGGAAGATTTCCAGGAAAATGTCTTTCCTGTCATCTAATGACAAAAGGACGTGCCTGGAGTTTGTTAAATGCTCCTGGGTCTTTGATAGATGAAACAAAAATTGAGCTTTTGGCAACAAACACTCAAGGTGGGTTTGTCGTAATAAGAAGGACTACACTGAAAATAACCTGATGCCCACTTTTAAGTATGGTGAAGGGATGTTGTGGGTGTGAATATAATCCAAATTTGTCTGCCTCTGCCAGAAACTAAGATGAGTTGTTTTTGAATCGTCCAGCAGGACAATGATCCAAACATATATCCATATTAAACCAAAATGGTTTGCAGAACACAAATTTAAGCTTCTGCCATGGACACCTCAGTTCCCTGACAACCTTTGGATTGAGCTACTGAGGAGACAGTGCAAAAGGGAACATAAATATTTTTTATACTATATATATTAACATTAGTTCAGCAAGTTAGCCATGTTTTTAATGAGTATTAATTTATCAGAACAATAGCAAAACATATAAACCCCATTTATAAGTTAAAGCAGAAGAATATAAAGGTGTAAGTGTCCCCAATCATTCTGCTTTTGAAATGTTTACATTTACATTACCCAACAGTGGCAGCTTGGCAGAGGTGGGATTTGAACCCTGGATCTTTTGGTCCATAGTCCAGTACCTTAACCACTAGGCTACCACAGTCTCATGTTGTTTAGATGCCTTCTGAGTTGTGTAATATGAGGTCTGGAGTTAACCAAAAGCACTTGTTCTGACTATGAAAAGAGTCATTTGATACAAACCTTTACATTCTGTTTAACTTCTGTTATGAGATGTTATTATTATTATTATTATTATTAAGTAGAGATCTGATCGATCGCCCGGTGACCAAAATTGGATGGTTTCAGTGTGATCGGCCGATTAGTCTTATGTAGCCGATTCTGTTCCAGTCACATTTACACTGGCAACAGTGGCACAAACAAACCAGACGAACTTTTATTAACTTTAATTCAGTATTCAGTTCATGTGTGTATGGAGCTTTAAACACCAAAAGTTTACGGCTCAGCCACCGGTTGTTTATGAGATGCATGTTCATGATGAGAATGTGTTCGATTTCAGTTGTGTTTTGAATGCTGCTTAGTCAACCAATCTCTCTCTACATAGCGCAATGCTAATGAGGGAGTAGGGATTTATTTCGGACAACGAACATCGAATTTAATAAGACGTTTAAAACAGCATCACCTCGCTGAATATGTGGAATTTGACAAAACTAACAAAGGCAAAGATAAAGAAATAGATATCTTACAATAGCAATATAGATTTTTCTATTAAAAGAAAAGTTATTTAGAATGAAAACTCGTCTAAAATCAGAATCAGCTGAGCATACATTAAAAAAAACAACATCGCCCAAGAAAAAGGCTGGATGTAAACATCACTACTATATTATTGCCTCCGTGTGCTAGCAAAAATTGCAGATGACGTATGTGAAAGAAGAGTCCCTGCAGATCTGCCACTACCCTGATTAAAATATGACAATCACTGTTACTCTCTAAACTCCATCCTGCCTCACAGTGACAGGCCACTAGTTGAAAGTGGCACATACACAATAACTTGGCAGGAACAGTGTGTTTTGATTAGACAGTGTTTTGGTTCTAATAATAACTATGAACCGTTATTTTCATTTAAGCATGATTTCGTTTTAACATCACAAAATCATTTTCAAATGATTTCATGACATGTCATATTTACTAAGGTTTCCAGTTTTGTAGTTATACCTACTCTATAGGTGCACTATAAGTATGCAATTACTGCCTGTAGCCCATCTGTTGCTATGCACAATTGTTTATCCTGTCCATTAATAGAAAAGGGACGGCGCACCACAGGAAATATACTGACCACATATTGTTTGAATGATAGACCAATCTCAGCACAGCAGGGCCACAGACATGGGAGCAGCATGATGGTTTATGTTGTGCTTGATGTATCAGTACATAAGTTGCAGCAGCATTACTGAGCTCTTATAGACAGTGTACAGATGCTGTTCAAATTATTAGATACACTATATTGCCAAAAATATTCACTCAACCATCCAAATCATCGAATAAGGTGTTCCAATCACTTCCATGGCCACATATGTATAAAATCAAGCACCTAATGGGATGCTTTCAGTAACTCAGTGAATTCCAGCATGGTACTGTGATAGGATGCCACCCGTGTAACAAGTCCAGTTGTAAAATCTGGAAGTGGAAGTGATTGGGAACGACAGCAACTCAGCCACGAAGCGGTAGGACACACAAAATGACAGAGCGGGGTCAGCAGATGCTGAGGCACATAGTGTGCAAAGGTCGCCAACCTTCTGCAGAGTCAATCACTACAGACCTCCAAACTTCATGTGGCCTTCAGATTAGCTCAAGAACAGTGCATAGAGAGCTTCATGGAATGGGTTTCCCTGGCCTGTTTGCCACATCCTAGCCTTGCATCACCAAGCGCAATGCAAATGTCAGATGCAGTGGTGTAAAGCATGCCCCCACTGGACTCTAGAGCAGAGGAGATGTGTTCTCTGTAGTGATGAATCACGCTTCTCCGTTTGGCAATCAGATGAATGAGTCTGGGTTTTGGCAGTACTTGTCGTACTGCACTGTGCCAAGTGTAAAGTTTGGTGAAGGGGGGATTATGGTGTGGGGTTGTTCTTCAAGAGCTTGGCCCCACCCGATAGAACACCTTTTGGATGAATTAGAGCAGAGACTGTGAGGCAGACCTTCTTGTCCAACATCAGTGTCAGACCTCACAAACGCGCTTCTGCAAGAATGGTCAAAAATTCAAATAAACACGCTCTGTGGAAAGCCTTCCCAGAAGTGTTGAAGCTGTTATAGCTGCAAAGGATGGATTAACATCATATTAAATCCTATGGATTAAGAATGGGGTGTCACTCAAGTTCATATGTGTGTGAAAGCAGACGAGCAAATACTTTTGGCAATATAGTGTACCTTTTGTAATAACTTGTAGAAGCTGAAGGTATGGCCATATAACATCCATCTGATCAAATAATCTTAAAACTTTTTAGAAATTATAATAAGAAATAAAAATATGTCTTTTGACTCTAGACGAGTTTTCAGCACAGAATGATCAAATACATAAAATGTATCAACTGAGCAAATTCCAATGACTTACCAAAAATTTAATTTTTACAATAAACTATACAATGGCACAGGGGGAGGAGACGAATGCAGGATAATTAGTAAACAGACATTTACCTAGATAACAATAGTGAGTGAAACCTGAGGAATGAGGGAAGTAGGTAGGTTGGTGTGAATCAAAACACTGCATATTGGAGCATGGGAACTGAGGGGCTTGGCTGGACATCACTGGGAGCAATCACTGAGTCACTGACAGATGCTTGTAATGCTCAATAATTTGAGGAAACTATGAGACGTTGCAAAGACTGAACGTGGCTGCTAGGTTTAAATGCTGGAGTTCTGATGAGGGGAAACAGATAGCAGGTGGTGTGCATCAAAACACCTGCAAATTAGAGCGTGGAACTCGAGGGGCTTGGTGGGATGTGATTGGGAGCAAGGGATCTTGGGGCTCGGAGTTCAAGGAGCAAGCTGAGAATGCTATGGGCATGAAGATTATAATTTCCATTTTTAAAATGACTTTTTTGCATGATATACAAATACTGACAAAAAACATAACGCACCCAGATATAAATTTCATGTTGCGGCAAAACTTGACAGCCAGTGACACTGCACCAGATGCCGGTGTGATGATCTGGGGTGATGATACTAGGTCACCCCTAGTAGTGATACAAGGGACACTAACAGTTCAGCGCGATGTGCAGAACATCCTATGGCCCAGTGTTGAAGGGCTTTCCAACAGGCATTTTTCAGCAGAATAATGCTTGCCCACTCACTGCAAGGGTTTCCCAGGAATGTCTCTGCCAAATTGCAACACTTCCTTGGCCTGACCAGTTGCCTGATTTATCGACAATCAAGCATTTATGAGCCCAGCTGGGACACCAGCTTCGGCAACCTATGTGTATGCAGGATCTACAGGCCCAGCTGCAAAATCTGTGGGCAAATCTGCTGCAGAATACCATACTGAACCTGTATACCTCCATGCCCACCTGCATCTCATCTTGTATCCAGGCTAGAGGAGGCACTAGGAGCCTTATAATAATAATAATAATAATAATAATAATAATAATAATAATAATAATAAACGTATAGTTTATCTGCAACATTAATATCACTTACATGTATCATCATTTTACATTCACACACAATGTTTCATTCAATCCCAACATTTTAGGCCAGAAATCAGAAACACACACAGATATCGAACAAATGGATCTTAGGAAACAAAGGCTTGAAGCGGTGCACTCTAAAAGCATGTCCATGGCATTTAGTAGTATCTTTAATGGAGAGTACGAGGACAGCCAAAATGTGGGCACAAACATGAGTGTGGAACATAGAAGTGAGCACGTAGAGAAGCTTCTGTGTGTGAGACCTCTTCCGTTTGGCAACTTAGCAGTATTGAGCTTCTTTCTCCCTCCTTCCTCATGCCCACATCTCACTCATGACTTAATCCAATTTTTTAAATATTTATAATAATTTACGTTATCATTGGAACAGAACCCTAACGGTACATAATCCTCTGTATTAATTAGTGAGCCGAGGGCACAGGAGCCTCTGTATTGACACATCCCAGTATCCAGTACTTTCTCAGCTACTATGGCCTTGGTGGAGAGTCATTAATCATAAGAGTGAAGGTGTTCCTCTTATTCCCCAACCAAAGGCTCAAAAATCAGTCATGAGTGAGAACGGGGTCACCAGTGCCAAGGGTGAGGAAGTGAGAAAATCTGTCGAGCACTTAAAAATAATTTCAATGGTGATATAAATTAGACAGTAATTACAAACACTGCTTGTTACCTGCGCCCTCAGCACAGATGCATTCAGTTTAACCTGCAGTAAGTTAATAGTGTAAATATTGGCCATGTGGAATCAATTTATGGTCTCCAGAGACAGTGGGGAGAGAATAATTCCCCACATTTATTCAGGAGCCAGACATGTTTAGATTAAAAACATACTTATTTAGGCTTTTGGTTAGACTTAGACTATCTACAGTTAGACCTCAACTTTAGGTTCCAGGGTCTGGAGACGAGGATAGTCTCTGGCTTGCTTGCTCTGTCATGCCTTTGGCTCAGTAGATGAGTGTGTCGGACGGGGCTCTCTGACTGGGCTGGGCTTCAGTCCTTTATGGCCTGAGGTTGTGCATCCTTGAAGCAATGGCTCTCAAAGTGGGGGCACAGCAAGGCAAGGTAATCTAAGCTACATAATGCATGCCACACCTCTGTAAAGGTGATTTGTCACTTTTGTTTTGCTCAATAAGCTGCTGCAGTTTTGTATGAATTACAATGTTTAAAACAAACTCCAGTGGAATTTGGAAGCAAAATACAGTGGTGCTTGAAAGTTTGTGAGCGCTTTAGAATTTTCTATATTTCTACATAAATATGACCTCATCACATTTTCACACGTCCTAAAAGTAGATAAAGAGAAACCACTTAAACAAATGAGACAAAAATATTATACTTGCTCATTTATTTACTAAGGAAAATTATCCAATATTACACATTAGTGAGTGGCAAAAGTATCTGAACCTCTAGGATTAGCAGTTAATTTGAAGGTGAAATTAGAGTCAGGAGTTTTCAATCAATAGGATGACAATCAGGTGTGAGTGGGCACCCTGTTTTCTTTAAAGAACAGGGATCTATCAAAGTCTGCTCTTCACAACACATGTTTGTGGAAGTGTAGCGTGGCACGAACAGATTTCTGACGACGTCATGTTGTTGGTGCTCATCAGGCTGGAAAAGGTTACAAAACCATCTCTAAAAAGTTTGGACTCCAGCAATCCACATTCATGAAATTTAAGACCATTATTACTCTCCCCAGGAGTGGTCGACCAACAAAGATCACTCCATAAGCAAGGCGTGTCATAGTTGGTGAGGTCACAAAGGACCCCAGGGTAACTTCTAAGCATCTGAAGGCCTCTCTCACATTGCCTAATGTTAATGTTCATGAGTCCACCATCAGAAGAACACTGAACAACAATGATTTGCATGGCAGGGTTGCAAGGGAAAGCCACTGCTCTCCAAAAAGAACATTTCTGCCCGTCTGCAGTTTGCTAAAGATCACATGGACGAGCCAGAAGGCTATTGGAAGAATGTTTTGTGGACGGATGAGACCAAATAAAACTTATTGGGTTAAAAGAAAAGCGTTATGTTTGGAGAAAGGAAAACACTGCATTCCAGCATAAGAACCTTATCACATCTGAGAAACATGGTGGTGGTAGTCTCATTGTTTGGGCTTTTTTTTTTTGTTGCTGCATCTGGGCCAGGGCGACTTGCCATCATTTGATGGAACAATGAATTCTGAATGATATCAGATAATTCTAAAGAAAAAATGTCAGGACATCTGTCCATGAACTGAATCTCAAGAGAAGGTGGATCATTGCAGCAATAAGGACAACGGCCCTAAGCACACAAGTTGTGTCTGTAACGAAAGAATGTTTTAAAGAAAAATAAAGTTAATGTTTTGGAATGGCCAAGTTCAAAGTCCTGACCTTAATCCAAACCGAAATGTTGTGGAAGGACCTGAAGCGAGCAGCTAATGTGAGGGAAAACCACCAACATCCCAGAGTTTGAAGCTGTTCTGTACGGGAGGAATGGGCTAAAATTCCTCCAATTTCCAGTGTGCAGGACTGATCACAGTTTACAGGAAACGTTTAGTTGTTGCAGTTATTGCTGCACAGGAGGTCACAGCAGATACTGAAGAAATGGTTCACATACTTTTTGGAACTCACTAATATGTTAATATTTGGATCATTTCCTCAATAAATACATGACTAAGTATAATATTTTGGGTCTCTTTGTTTTAACTGGGGTTCCTCTTTATCTACTTTCAGGACTTGTGTGACAATCTGATGAAAATGCCCCTCCTTCCCTGATTCTGAGTTTTAGGTCATATTTATGCAGAAAATAAGAAATTCTAAGACTGAAGTAGTCGTAGTTAAATGCAGTATGTCTGCATAAACAAATCCAAGTGCAGAGTTGCACAGTCCTGCTAATTCTATTATACAGAATGGACAACATTGCCGATAATGTACTGTTGTGTCATACCCGTGCCCATTATCCGTGCTTCCTTAGCCCTATCTGATTGACCTGATTATGCCAATACAGCCACTTTTCCAGCCCTGTATGCAGATATATCGAGCACCACTGTTCCGTGTGTCCGTGTGTGTGTAGCAAGACTAAATGGTTTTCCAAACCTTTTTCCAGCCTACAATGAGTATCAACATCTACTTTCCCTGAGTTCCCTCAGGAAGCCTGACTAATTTTCACCTTCAAATGATGAACTAATAATCCCAGAGGTTCACATACATATATTTTTTCCACTCACTGATAGGTTTACTGGTTCATTTTCCTTAATAAATAAATGACCAAGTTATAATACTTGTTGGTTCTCATATTTGTTGTTTAAAATTGGGTAATATTGGGTTGCTTGCAGTCTACTTTTTGGATCTAGTGTGAAAATTATTTGTGCAGAAATATAGACAATTCCTAAAGCAGAAATAAGTACAGTCCGTGTACCAGAAATCTGATTTTGCACTCCAGCAATTGGTGTAGGCTCCAAATAAATATAAGCAACAGCTTGTCTCAGTATTTTTAACTCCTCTTTTAAATAACCTATAACATTTATTAAACCTTTATCCAGTGCACACATTTGTAGCACAGTAAACATTCCTGTAGAGTTGTTTGTGAAATGACCTCTATAAGGTTTCTAAGTTAATTGCCTCTCACATTACAAACCTATTAGCTAAAGCCGCCTGCAGCAGATGAGGCAGCAAAAAATCATTTTGTTCCCAATAAAGCCAGCGTTTATGTACTGACAGTGTGGTCGCTTTTGAACCTCCGCTGATGTACACAATGGTGGGTTTCTCGCCTCAGGACAAAAAAGATCAACCTGATTTCACTTGAACCTCATTTCCAGTCCTGAACCTTTTCCAAGCATGGCCAATGAGGTAAAAGCGTTTAAGGAATCACAGAATTTTCTGCTGTTGCTAAGACGAGAGAGGTATAACCAGGTACATGTTTGAAGAAATGACATTTATAGCTAAGTTTAGTATGTGGAGCTTATCAAGTTCAAATTGTTTAATAAGACGTTTGTTTTATACAAAGCATCGTTTGTAAAGGATTTATTTTCAGAGTTTGATTTATTTCGTTCTTGTTTTCCCATGATTAACCATGTGTTTTTCCTGGTCAGGGTTTATGTGGATACTGTGCCTGTCTTCTTCTTTCCCCCTGAAGAAGAACACAGAGTGCTGACTATGAAGTGTCACCCCCAAGTCTTACGCCCACTCCAGTTGCAGGGCTGGATCATAGGGTCCAAGGTTGCCCCCCCAGGGGTGATGCCTCAGACCAGACTATCCGACGCCTCAAAACATTGTCCCCTACATGTGGACACCCGAATCAGTAGGAAGGCTCCATTGGGATTTTCAACACCTAGGTGTTGGTGAGCTAGCATATTCAGATCGCCCGCTCCCTGCACCGTCTGAGAACCAATTTATAGGAGATCCAGCTCCAAAACCCATAATGAGCAAGTCCCAGGGTGACTGTAGCAGGGACCACCTTCATAAAATAAGTCCACTAGGAAAACGTCCTGTGAAGGACCAAGAATTATCAATAAGCAGACGTGCAGGATTTTATATATTAAATTTCCTTAACTGGATTATAAACGTTGCATATGTGGTGGCCTAGTGGTTAAGGTGCTGGACTATGCTACCAAAAGGTCAAGTGTTTCAAGTCCCCTGTCGTCTACCAAGGTACCGCTGTTTTGGGTCCTTGAGCAAGAACCTTTTTTAAACCCACAATTGCTTGGCTTGTAAGACTGGATCAGTTGTAAGTCGCTCTCGATAAGGGCATCTGCTAAAATGACCAAATGTCAAATGTATATGTGTTAATACTATTGGTCACCATTTTTAAGGCATCTACTGAACAACACACTTAAGTTATTAGTTATTATTTTCCTCATTTCACCCCCCCACACATTGTTCATGGTCTAGGTTAGGGTGGGGTTGGAGACGGTGGGGGCCCTATCTTAGAATTGAGGGTTTGCAGTTTGTACGTGTATCCTAGCCACTGCTGAAAAGGCCCCACCATGTTCAGGGCCTCAGAATTGGGTTGCTGGGGTTGCGGCCCTCCTTTTCTCTAAGACACACAATTTATATGCCTATTTCCATCATGGTTCAGAAGGTGTTTACCAGGACTTCGAACTCCGGTCATCCCCCGATCATGGGCCTAAATGAATTTCAACTTCCAAAGACTTTTTAAATTGATAACTTCCATTTAAACAAATTAATAATTAAATGGCACGATTTCCTGCCCTTTTGTAGTAGTCTACACTTTTTACCATGTCATTCACACATTCTTACTTTCCCATTGGCTTCCCCACGAATTCGGCCGTATCACCATGTTTTGATTCTTCACGAATCTTTATTCCTTGGTTGTTCATTTCCTCACACCCGATCCACTGGGTTCTTTCCGCACTCTGTAACCTCTTTGATTCCTTTTTAACCCACCATGTCCCCTCATACCCCACGAGTTTGTTTGTATATCTCTGCATAAAACGTCCTATCATTTACAACCCACTCTTTCATTATTATTACCTAATCTATTGGCATTCGATTTTCTGCTTTTGCAGTAGACCAGTCTCCACCCCCCCCCCCGGCATCTACTTCTAGACATTTTATCAAAATTGTGCCAACACTCTTTCGATCTCCCTTGCCCCCTCCTTCCCAGAGCCTGGCAAACGTTTCCAAATCACGTATCTATAAATGAGTTTGGACCACCACCCCACCTTACCCACAGTTGTCCGAGGGGTTGGGTACACACTCAAATGGATTTTGATTACCCGAATGTACTTGCTATTCTCAATCTCATCGTACTGTGTGACTCCCGCCCCGCACCAACAAAATGACTTCTTCTGACTGCTCATCGGTTGGGAAAAGTTTTACAAACACAATCTATACAAGCGTTTTGAGACCAACCTAACAGTTTTAGATGGGTTTTGTACAAATGGAGGATAACTGAATACCCTGCTATTATCCTATATAGTAGTGTGTCCCCGACCAACACAGATCACTGTAGAAGCAAGGTCAGATGTAAATAGTCCTTGAGGTCACAGAAACCCAGAGTAACTTCTTTTCTAAGCAACCCAATTCCCCTCTCTCGACATCAGCTTAATGTTAAGTGTCATGAGTCCCACCAATCAGAGAACACCTGAACAACCAACAGTGGTGCCAGGGGCAGGTTTGCAGAGAAAAGCCCACATGGCAAGCCAGTAGCGTACTGGAAAAAAATGTTTTTGTGGACCGGATGAAAACCAAAACAGAAACCTTGTTTTTGGTTTAAAAAAAAAATGAAAAGCATTATATCTGGCATTCAAGCATAGAGAACACTACACCATCTTTTAAACATGGTCATGGTAGGTGTCTCGCTCTTGTACTGCAGTATTACCACAGTGGGCCAGGACCAAATTACCATTACTGATAAAACCACGGTCAGCAGTACATCTGAAATTGCCATCTTGTCCATGAACTGAAGGTGGATCATGTCAGCAAGACCAATGACCCTTAGCTCACATAAGTCGTTCCTTAATGAAAAACTGTTTTAAAGGTTCCAAAAATAATAATTTTGAATTTTCCACCAAACAAGTTAATTCAAGAGTAGGGATTACTCGGTATTGTCACACCAAAGTTTACTGCTGTACAAGGGAGCACACCATAGATACTGAAAGGTTCACATATTTTTGCCATGTACAGATATGTACAGTGGTGCTTGAAAGTTTGTGACCCCTTTAGAATTTTCTATTTATCTATTAAATATGACCTAAAACATCATCAGATTTTCACTAAAAACCCTTAAGTCCTAAAAGAGTTAAAGAGAAACCCAGTTAAAACAAATGAGACAAAAATATTATACTTGGTCCATTATTTACTGAGAAAAAAAATAATACTTATCAAAAGTTACGTTAACCTCTAGGATTAGCAGTTATTTGAAGGTGAAATTGGGAGTCAGGTGTGTTTTCAATCAAAGGTATGACAGTCAGGTGTGAGTGGGCACCCTGTTTTATTTAAAGAACAGGAATCTATCAAAAGTCTGCTCTTCTCAATAGCACGTTTGTGGAAGTGTATCATGGGCACGAAAACAAAGAGTTGGAGAAACAGTTGACGCTCATCAGGCTGGAAAAGGTTACAAAACCATCTCTGAAAAGTTTGGACTCCACCAATCCACAGTCAGACAGAATTGTGTACAAATGGAGGAAAGGAAATTTCAAGACCATTGTTACCCTCCCCATGAGTGGGTCGACCAACACAAGATCACCTCCCAAGAGCAGGTGGGTGTCTATAGTGGTGAGGTCACACAAAAGACCCCAGGGTAACTTCTAAGCAACTGAAGGCCTCTCTCACATTAATGTTCATGAGTCCACCCTCAGAAGAACACTGAACAACAATGGTGTGCATGGCCAGGGTTTGCAAGGGAGAAAGCCACTGCTATGAACTCCACTCTTTTTCAGGTATCATTGCTGCCGTGGTGTCTAATCTATCTTTTAACGCTTGGGTTGTTACAGCATTGCGCTGGGTAGATGTGAGTGCATCTCTAATAAGGCTAAGATCCCAAAACGTTATTTCCTGCACGATCTAATCGGTAGTGTTTTGAACAACTCTGTTATTCAATGTTGGGAGAACATTCTTGCTGGCCTCGTCCATCTTTCCGCCATTTTCTCCTCTGCCTTAAGAGAGAACGCTATAAGCCTCCTAAAAGTCCCCTCCTCCCTACTCCTAACAGATATTTTCATACAGGAAGCTCTTAAGACGGCTTAAGATGCTTTTATGAATAACTTTTTTTATCTTTACTGGGATCTACTTCCTAACTGAGAGGGCAACACCCAACCAATTCTAAGACTTCTTTTCTCCTAAAAAGAATTTCGTCACTAGGAGCTACTTCTTAGGTCGAAAAGAACCCTTTATGTATATGAGGTCATGATTTTTTATGCAAAAAATATAGAAAATCCTAAAGGGTCCCAACAAATTTGTAGCTCCACTATATATTGTTGGCTATTTTCTACCGAGTAAATACTAAAACTAAAAAGGGGTTGTTGTTTGGTTGTTTTGTTTGTTTTGGAAGGTACTTTTCATAATACACAATTGTACAAACTGAGCAACTCTTTTGTAAGTTGCTGTATTGCTTCATGTTCAATCATGGTGACCAGGATAATGTGCATGTGTGTGAAACCTACCAAATTGTCCATTCTGGTTTGAATTAAGCAGGGACTCTCTGCACTTGGATTTGTTTAGTGCACAAATACTGCATTTTTTAAACCGCACTTCGTCGGATATTAGCCAGCTTCGTGGAATACCCTCTGAACTCCAGTGAGCCTGTTATGTGTTCTTTGTTAAGACAAGGCTTGAGGGGAAGAAGGGGAAAGCTTCCTAAATGAGCGCAGGAACTAAAAACTGCTGCAAATAGCAGAGCTTCAAACCAGGGGCGATATCCAGTGTCTGCTGATTTCTAACAAGCTGCAGAGTTAAGGCAAATACTGTATAAAAGTTCGAAATACTCAAGTTGAAATCATTTTTGTCTTTAGTTTATTTATATTTTCTTTCTCTCTATTGTAACAATTATCAGTACAAGTACAATACACTTTTTTGCGGTTGTTTAACAACCGCATTACGTTCTGTAAAACAGGACATTGATAATACCATATTCAATAATCACAATACCATAAATCACATGGAATTCCAACACTCTTTTGTGTTGCCTGTAATGTAAAATATAAAGGGTCTTTTTTTCACAAGAAAAAAACTCCCTGTGAACGATACACAACAATGCCTCTGAGATTAGCACTGAAACCACGAGTTTTGAACGCTACCATTTTACACAGCATCCCTAATGCCACTGCAAATTTAATTTATTTATGGACAATAATTATAGATAATAAAAACAGTAATATACTGTTCCGACCCTGTCTAGAGGGGAAAGAATGTAACACTTATTGAGGATGGTAATGATGGACCTGATACCTTTGTTTGACTGAAGCCAAAAATGCCATTGATAGACAGTATTACGAACACAACATGGAAAGATTCAGCCAGATGACAGAATTATACAAGGTAGTGGGGGGGGGAACAAACATGAGTACTACCTTCAATAGGACCAGATACATACACTCATGAACGTTCATTTTTACAGCTTGTTACAAATACGTCATACACACAAAAAAATTAGTAACTTGCACTGTGAAAAAAGGCTGTTTGTTTTTGTTCTAACACACATCAACCAAGTTAGAACAGTCTCTAACATGAGCTAATGAGCAAGCCCCAAGCACAAGCACATGTAAACCGGTAAAGGTACAACACACACACACACACACACACACACAAAATGGACTTCCACCTTAAACTCTAAACTTTTTCTGGGCTCTGCTCCTTGATCTGAAGCATGTTGAGGTGGATAGCCACAATGTCCAGAAATAAAAGACAGATTTATTTTTACAGTGGTGGTACCTCTGTTTCTCAGTATTAATTCGTTTCCAGGAAGGCTTGTCGAGAACCGAACCGAAAAACTACAAAGTACCGAGAAAATCCAACACTTGCTTGCCCTGATTGATGATGGGAAATATGTACCGTCAAATCCATCATAAGTTAAATGTAACATGAACTGGGGAGTTTAACCAGGGCTTTGTTGTATCATAGCGGAGAAGATGAGGCTCAAGGTGGCATCTTATTTGCAGTTGTTTCCTCCCAACCACCTTAAATGACAGATAGAAATTCCACCTCATGATAAGTAAGTTATTGTTTTAAAACAGTTTAAATTTAACCTACAGTGGGGTTCGCCAATATCCTTAACACAAAGCTTATTTTATAATAAAGTGTTTAAAATTAATTTCATTGTCATTTATTGAGCAATGGGGACCCTGAAAAAACACTTTCTCTATTGGTGAACTAACTGCAGCCTGTGTTCTGGAGCATTTCAAAATCTTGTTTCGGTTTTCGGTTGGCTCTTATAAATTAACTTTTTAGGACCCATGGAGACTTATTTGCACTAAGAATACAGTACTGTACCTGTAAAATCAAAATAAAGAGGAAACATGATAAACAGTCAAGCAGATCTTTCCTGAGCAAGAGCTATTTGTGAATGTGAATCACTGTTGTACAAATCGTGAATCGAGTTTTCGGCTAAAATGAGTCAAGCAAAAGACTACTGAGCAGATGGACGTTTTTTCACACTTTCTTACTTTATTACTCTTAAGTAATTAAGTAACTTAAGTAAAGTATTTTTAAAAGTAACATTTACTTGAGTAACATTTTTTGCTACTCTACCCTAGTATTCACACATTTGGTGAAAGGTCTTCACAAATATAGAAATACAAATGTGTTTGTGATGGTGATGGAGGGAGGAAGAAAGCAAGTGTGTGAAGGGGCAAAATGTGTGAGTGATTACACTTAAGGGGTAATAAGGGCTTTCTTCACTAGAGTTAAATTTGCCATTAGACTGTAATTACAGGAAACAATAACTGAAACAAAGTCGAACACCAGCATTGCTTCAAGATGTGCTGCAAGCTCTAATGAAGTAACCTCATAAACCATTTTGGCTGCGAGGCAAAAGAAAACAGCTCTAAGCCAGCCTCAAACTGGAACCATGCCACTCTATCTACACTGTGTCCTGTCATGAAAGAGGGTATTAAAACACCCCAGTGTCAAATGTTCTTGAATTGGTCTGTAGCTCGCACTAACTGATTTACTCTGGCCCGAGACTGAGATGATGGAGATACTCCATCTATGTCTATTATTCTGCCCTCTTACTGACCACTGCTCTTACACACACACACACACACACACACACACACACACACACACACACACACACACACACACACACACATTAGACTACACCCTAACCACACTACATCCTTAATCGCACACTACAGCACACAAAGAAAATTGTTGCCTTAAATGGGAACCAGATGATGAATGCATGAATTTGCAACCAATTCTGAAAAACTGGCCACTTCTTCATGTGGTATGAAGTAGCGGTGACATCTGGTCAACTCCTCTAGTCCAGCTGCCTGGGAAAAAGCACTGCCATGACTCAAAATGACTTGGGACGCACTGAAAGGACTACATGAGCCTCCTTTAGGCACCAGTCAACCTGAAAATGTACCAAATCAAAATTAGAAATGTCAAAAGCCTTGTTATTATCACAGTACGCCAAAACTGAAGGACTGAAGATGGGTGCCCTGCATGTCAGGTAGGAAACCATGGCAACACATCTTACAACTCTTGTGTATTTAGTTGAAGTGGCACAGAAAAACAGCACCAAATCAGTCCTGTCAGTATAGAATATGTTTTGTCAGTATTAGACCAATTCTAAGGATGTGCCAGTCTAATGGTGAAGATCCATAGCAGGGTACCGGTACATGGCAATAGCTTAGTTTCAGTCATTTACTAATCCAAAACACATTTGTGAATGCAGGACACAAATAGTCAGAAAGCATGCTGCCTTCACACCTCTATTACCTGGAAACCCCAATGAGCAGATAGGTAGACTGGTTACCACAAGGATGGTTGGCACAGGAAGGATGAATAGCATATATTACTAATACTGCAAGCTCTGAAATCACTGACACACTCCTAATGATTTCCCTGAATCTACAGCACTGTGCTAAAGTCTTAAGCCACCATTAGATTGTTTAGCAATGGTATAATGAACATGTATAACTACTTCTCAATCTCTTTATTAGAAAGCAGAAGTGAAAAGTAACGGATTACATTTTCTCACATTACTGTAGTTGAGTCATTTTTAGTGCACTTGTACTTTTTAAAGTAGTTTTTAAAATCTGTAATTTAACTTTTACTGCATTTTTTGTTTGAAGTATTCTTCACTACATTTCAAATCAAATATTTTACTGAGTAAAAAATGTAAATAAATAACTCCAAAAGAAGTTGAATTAAGTAAAATGAACCCCTGGAAATATTTAAAGGACCACTGTGGCTTCAAATGCAAGAAAGACAACAGCTTTATTAAAGATATTCAGTGGTTGTATTGTTTGGACATGTTTTATGGGATGGTCTGCACTTATTTTATATTGCACTTTAATTTGTAAAGGTGTTTTCATTAAAACAAATACCGTATTTTTCGGACCACAAGGCGCACTTAAAATCCTTTAATTTTCTCAAAAATCGACAGTGCGCCTTTGAATGTGGTGCGTCTAATGTATGAATTAATTCTGGTTGAGCCTTCTGACCTAGAACCGATTGTAGATGGTACACGGCGCTCATAAATCTGTCAAAATGTTTTAGCACTTCCTTGGTAGGTTACGAAGCTTACGGCCACCGTAGTGCGCAGCATCGCGGAGTAATACGGTATGTGCTTCAGCATTAGGGTGTGTGCATTCATTTATTTATTTTCAAAGCGGATTTCAAACTCAACGCTATCGGTCACGCAGTACAACATGGTCATAGAGCAGCTGCGAGAGAATTCAACATTAACGAATCAATGATACGGAAGTGGAGGAAGCAAGAAGACGCCCTGCGCCAGGTAAAGACCAAACTGAGCTTCCGACGGAACTTAAGAGTTTTGTTTCATTTAATGCATCTTATAACCCGGTGC
>JAJAGP010002799.1:0-2500 GCA_025084515.1 Ancistrus triradiatus
CTATGGTGGACTGGCATCCCCCCAGAGCACGCCTACACCTATGCCCAGTGTTCTCAGAGAACAGCCATTACTACTGCTAATAAAGAGCTTTAAAATATATTATTTTAAATTTAATGTCTTCCTTCTTGACTCTTTTTGTGTGCATTCTGTTACAGTAAAACGTTTAAGAATAGAGAAAAGCACTCTGGAAGAAGCAGATAAGTTTGAGGTTATGGCAGAGAAAGGTTTGTAGATATTTTCCCTTTCATAAACCATGTTAGTTTAAGTTCTACACTAAGCATGTGTAACTATTTTCATACTACTTGGTTACATCACTCATCACCTCAAGGACAGCACCAGTCCTGCCTGGTACGAGTCCTCACCAGTCTGTCACTAGGTCATGGCTCGTCTATCCTCAGGCCATTGTCTGTAGGTACCCCTGAACCTTTCTCCAACACCTCAACTATGAGAACCTACTGTTCACTTACCATCTAAAACATCCCAGAGCTGAACATGTGCTGCTGTAAAGGATAAATCAGTGTTATTTATTCTGTTTGTGGTGTTAATCCCTTCAGTCCTGTTGATGCCAAGTAGAGTTGAACTACAAAATCGTTTGTCACAAAAACCTGTTTTAGATTATTTCAATATTCTGGAATTATTTGGAAATCAAATTGAAAACTGCAAGACTGCTGAAAAATGAAGTACAGACGCTCCCTGATTCACGATGGAGTTACGTTCCGATAAACCAACTGTAAGCTGAGTGCAACGTAAGTTGTATCGTATGTACCATAAACCTAAGCGTGTTCCACTAAGCCTGTTTCATAATAAAGTGTTGAATATATCGTGTATTTTATTGAACAATGTATTGAAAGGAAAAAACAAAATGTTTAGTCCATTGGTGCACTGAGGGCACGCTGCCAGGATACCCAGCATCTGTGTATCGTTTGCCCGGGATATGCAGGGTTTTTTGCTTTTGTGTATTTATGTGCATTACTGGATTCCCATTGTAAAGTCAAAATATCGTAAACCAATCCATCCCAACTCAGGGAGGATCTGTACTGAAATATTCTGATCCTTTAAACAAACTTATTTATACAGAAGTAACATTTGCTTCATTAACAAAATCTTGACTGAAAGGTCTTGATGCATGCTCAATGATCCAGGTAAGAAAATCCAAGAAGTTGAATCTGTTCATCTGGACATGGCTTTTGTTGGAGAAACGTTTCATCACTCATCTAAGTGACTTCTTCAGTCTCAGCAGTTGGAAAACTTCCCCAATCTTATATACAGCACCTTTGCATAACGACTGGTACCAGCACCATTGCATTTTGGCTGATCAGTGTAGGCCTGGACTTTTCCTCACAAAAGTGTTTCTTCATTGTGAACTGGTGTCATTGTGACCCAGTTTTTCACCGCCCCAAGTCAGGCAGTAGGTTTCGTTTTGTGTTTGTTGATTTGCTCATACTTATTAAGAACTAAAATTTTCTTGAACTGATGCTATGTTCTTGATTCTTCTTGAAACCCATCCATGGATTGTCTCGGTAAAATAAGGTGCTAAAGCTCATGAGCTCTACGTGGACTGTGCCTGCTTCTCTTTTCCAATAGTTTCTTAATATTTCTTCCAAACTTGTTTATGGTCACCATTAAAATGTATCAAAAATGTTTTTCTATTTAATTCTAGTCATGTTATTATTTTATTTTAACAATTAGCTGACTTGTTCATTTTCTCTCAGAGTTTGAACCTTCGGAGGGAAGTCTACAAACAAATGAGATACCTGTGAGTTTTCACCTCTGTCCCATGCAAAAACTTCCATGGTTTTAACCCTATGACGTGCATGAACGCTTCTTTGTGTCTCCTGCAGCTTGACGGCTCAGATGTGACACACCTGCGCTTTTTTATTCTCTCCGGCTACGATCACTTCGTCTCGGTTCATAAAGTGGGGGTACAGGCTTAAAAGGACAGCTTGAAAACTAATCCACGTTTCTATAGAAGCTTTATATTTTAATGCAAGTTGTTCAAGTCACACTAGTTTGTATTCAATATATTTTGGGACACTGCTTGGTTCATCTTTGTTATTACAGCCCACAAGGCTTATTTGCAGTGAAACCCTGTGGTAAAAGTTCCCCGGCACTTTTACATTAAGAAGCAGAAACCCCAGTGGTCAGTAATTTTACTGCTTACTCATCCAGGTCCAAAGACAAACCGTGGTAAGAAAAAGTTAGTGTTCCCTCCCCCACTAGACAAACAGATATGATCCCAAGAATTGGGGGCGTGATACAGAGCAGCTTCACATCCTGAAGACGCCGAAGCGGGTCCTCTTCGTGGGAGCGTTGAGAGAAGCGCTCAGGCTGAGCCCCAGACGAGACGGGTGTCACAGGGTCGATGATTCCATCATCCCAGAGTCTAATCGTACAGGAAGGGATATCAGATCATGCGTTACAGAACGTTAAAGAGTAAAGAAGGATTACTGGATTATTACAAATAGCCAAATATTACATAGTGAGACCTGATTACACCATA
>JAJAGP010002799.1:7500-97809 GCA_025084515.1 Ancistrus triradiatus
TCTTTGCTGATTCTGAGAACAGGACTCCGTTATTCCCAATGATCCCGACTGGATAACCAAATATGCGAGCAAAACCTACAAGAAAACGCCTGACAGTAAGTCCAACAAAACTAAGTGCCGTTTGCAAAAAGTATTCTTCCACTGACAGCAAAAGATCATTTACCTGTTACCAGCGTGTCTCCATAGAGGGCCTTGAATTCATCAAATTTACTGCCATCAACGATACGAGCAATCAACTGAAATTAGAGCAGTCCCATTACATTTACATTTACATTATTTAGCAGACGCCCTTATCCAGAGCAACAATTGGTACAGTCTTACAATCCAAGCAATTGCGGGTTAAGGGCCTTGCAGTGGCAGCCTGGCAGAGGTGGGATTTGAACCCTGGACCTTCTGGTTCATAGACCAGTACCTTAACCACTAGGCTACCACAGTCCCTTAAAGCTGGATCTGTTCCATGTTTAGATTCTGTTCATCAGCAGTGCAAGACTAAATAAACAGGGAACTGGTAGTAAACAATAGTGTATAACACTCAGAGACGCCATCTACTGTATATCTATCGCATTACACCAACTCCCACTTGGTGCAGAATATAATTTCTCAGGTTTCCTTTTCAGCTCATTCTTTATAGAGGGTCAGACGTTTGCATGGTAGAGTGGGGCTTTAAAATACACTCACCGGCCACTTTATTACATACACCTGTTAAACTGCTCGCTGAATAAATATCAGAGCAACTCAGTACATTTAGGCATGTAGACAAGGCCAAGACGAAGGTACGCAGAGGAGCGGCTCTGAACGCACAACACAAACCTTGCAGCAGATAGGCTACACCAACTACTCCTCTGTCAGCCAAGAACAGGAAACTGAGGCTACAATTTGCACGTTCGCACAAACTGGACAGATTGGAAATACGGTGCCTTGTTATTGGGTAGCAAGGAGTTCCTAATAAAATGTTCTCTTTGTGTACTCTTAATTGAAGATCTGAATTAAAAAGTAATCCAGATTAATGATGACTCTGGTACTTTCAGACTTGTACATACCGGACCCATTGCAATCGGATATTATATACACATTATCATAATGCTAATTACCCTTAAGTAGGACTAAAAACATTTCGTGGCAGAAATACCTCTTTCACATCAAAGTTTCGTTTCAGGTTATCCCCCACAATGCCGTAGAGCTCATCTGCTGGGAACAACGGAGCCTCCGGAGGTTCCACAGTAACCTGAAATAAAGATCTGATCAGTGACTGCAACAGATCTTACATTTATATGGGAAAAGCTATAATTATAACGTACGTCTAATTTCTTCTGATAGTTCAGGTTGCGCACGGCTTTCCTCGCTAGGTGAAGAGCGTGATCATCGTCTAAAGCGTAATGATCAGTTACACCAGACTTTCTGTAAGGACAGGGATGCAGAATTATATATAGGAAGGAAAAGCGCATCGTGCGTATTTAAAGAGAACGCTAATAATAATAAGAAGAAGAAGAAGAAGATCAACCTGCAGTGAAGGTCTGCACCTCCAAGATCTTCAGCGGAGACTTCCTCTCCTGTAGCAGCTTTAACCTACCACACACACACAAACAAAAACACTGGTGCTAACACAGGTTTAACTAATTCTTGATATAATATACATTTAATGCAACTGATACAAAAGTTAATGGTCATAATCCAATCTACATACCAGAGGGGGTCCGCCAAGGAAGATGGTCCCTTGTTTGCGCACAATGATGCTCTCATCAGCCATGGAGGGAACGTAGGCACCCCCTGCTGTACAAGAGCCCATCACTACAGCAATCTGCAACAAAAGCACTCAATTGGTGTCTGTTTTCCCTTGCAATATTAGCACAAACACAAACATTAGTTCACCTTAACATACAAGGTCTTTAAGAATTACAGCACGACATAAGTCTGTCTTTCATATATATATTTCATGTCTGAATGACAGAAAACTGGTACGCATGCGACACCTGCTGACAGCAAAGAGCATCGCAGGCTTAAAGGCAGAAAATGGCATGGCTGCGTTCCTTTCCTTTTCATTAGCAGGAAGTTCAGTTTGATAAAAGATATATAGACACAAAGAGAAGAATGACTATTGTACAGTACTGTACTAAATGTTTTCATATTGTGTTTTCATTAATATTACTGCTTCAAATAAAACACTATGTGCAAAGTCTCTAAGCTGCTAGGTGACTTGTTTCACAGAACGTAACGCGGACATTAAACCACATATCATAATTCAAACTCAGAGTGAATTATAACCATATTTCTTTATTTGTCAAATATACAGTTTAAGAAGATCAGTAAAAGAAGCTGATGGTGCAGCAAGACTACAACCAATATCACCCAGTGTACACAAAAAAGCAGAACAAACATTAAGGTACTCGACTGGTAGTCCGTCATAAGGCTGACAAAACGTCTTCCGGCCCTCACTACTTCCTGGAAGATGGCAGTATATTACAGATCAGTAAATGAGTCATTAAGTTTGATCAGATCATTACCTGTGCAAGGCCCTGTGAGGACAGACGTGCCTGGTTGTAGAAGATGCGCCCAAAGTGATCTCGATCTGGAAACACGTCAGCCTGCCTGGGCAAGTTTGCCCCACCAGAGTCCACTGGGAGAAAAGAAAACCGACTAATAATGAGAAGTAGAATTGTTTAACCTCCGAAAGCAATAACGCTAATAAAACAGCGCAAAATAGACGCTCATATATATATCGGTATCAATGAGCTCTTTTTAAATGTTTTATAGGGAAATTACAATTACTGTATGTGAATATACTGCCACATGCACTGATAACAAGCACCTGCCTAATACTGTCTAGGCCACTTGTAAGGTCAACTGTGGGGAATTGTAAGACGTAATTTAGGACGCCTTACACCTCCGGCCGAAGCCAAAGTGTTCATCGGTTCCGACTCACCCAGGTAAATGCACGGCAAGTGGTTCTGCTGTGCGATCTCTTGCGCCCGAAGGTGTTTCTTAACAGTCACCGGGTAATAGGTGCCCCCTTTGACAGTGGCGTCATTTGCTACTACGACACACTCCACCCTGTAACACACAGACCAATGAAAACGTGTTACACCCACAGTAACACTGAACTCTATTCCGATCCCATTCTTGATCTTATACTCATGCTCACCCAGACACTCTGCCAAGGCCAGTGATGATGCCCCCGGCGGGAACCTCCTCGTTACCGTACAGCTCGTAAGCAGCAAACTGGGAGAACTCCAGAAAGGGGGAGCTGCGTACACAGAACAAATGACCTGTCAAGCAACAGTGACAAATTATCGTAGCAGATTTGGCTCTTATTTGCAAGTCAAGTGACCTCCAGAGCAATCACTGACCCCTTGTGATTATTGGCAACGAGAACGTTACACGACTAACTGCAATTATATTCTGTAATTGTATGACAGCACTAGCTCAGACATGCAGCCGTGATGAGATCCACCATCTTGCGGTCCTTACCCCGGGTCGAGCAGTCGGTCAATGCGCTCACGTGGCAGAAGCTTTCCTCTGGATGTGTGCAGTTTCCTCGCTCTTTCTCCTCCACCTGTGGACGTATTAATATTTTGTAAACACACAGCATAGTGACGGCTAAAGCCACAAAATAAAATCCTCCAGTCATCAAGCCAAAAGAACTTCATTGGAGATGGAATTTTTTTTTACCAAGCTTAATCTTTTCTGCTCTGTCTTTCAGCTCCTTGACCAGTGCCTGCATGCGTTCATAGTTTTCCTGCGAGGAAAGAGAGATTTAAATCACTTACTTGTAGGTTTGAACCATAAAGTGCATTAACACAAAAATTAAAATACACTTTAGCATTAAATGTGCTTTTTAAATTCAAATCTTACAATTCCTAGGAACATTAAGTTGCTTAGTTATTTATTGCTACTAACTAATACCTTTTCATCAAAGCGTTGGTACATTCATGATATAAATACAAAAAACGTTTTCAAATTCCGAACTAAAAACCTGGCTGGATACCAAATTACTTCCCAATCCCTCTATTGGTACTATACATGCCACAAATGTCATGACTTTAGCTCCCTACATAGTGCACTACAGCTTCAACTGTAAGACATTTGGTATGGAGCCCCCGACAGCCAAGGACGTTGCTGTCACTAGGACACACAGCCTAACTCGAGTCCGCGGCTTCTTTCTCGGCCTACCTGATATACGGAGCTTTGCCAGTCCGGCTGAGAGCCAATTGAGGCCACTTTATCCGCATGGTAAAGTCTCGAAAATGCGCTTCGACTGCGAATAAAGGCCGCAGTCGGCCTCAAAGACTGCAGCAACATGATATTAATATTATTTAAAAACCGATACAACCCGTTAACTTCTCTGCATTCTCGCTAACTCTGTGGTTCCAATGACAAACAAAAACCCGCCCCTAACACTGTAGCCAATCAAAACGCAACAAATTAGGACCCAACCCCAATTTGGTGTTTGATTGACACCTGCAAGGCCGCGTCCTATTAACTGAAATGCGTAGTTTGATGGTTTAATTGAAAACAATAGTATATTTAAACTGTATTAAGGTATAATTCATAAAATGTATAAAAACTAGACTGATTTAAATTCAGGTTCCACACCTTAATAAGCATTATTATTATTTTATTACAATTATCTTTACACTAATGTGGACTGTGGTAGCCTAGCGGGTAAGGTACTGGACTTTGGACCAGAAGGTCCAGGGTTCAAATCCCACCTCTGCCAAGCTGCCACTGTTGGGTCCTTGAGCAAGGCCCTTAACCCACTACTGCTTGGATTGTAAGACCGTATCAATTGTAAGTCGCTCTGGATAAGGGCGTCTGCTAAATGCTGTAAATGTAAATTACAGTCTGCTGCAAAAAATTAGACAACCCCTTTTTAAATTAATATTTTGATCATTTTATTCAAAAAATAGAGCAGAATATCCTATAAAATGGTTCGGGTTGTCTGCGAGTAGTCGAGCCGAATCAATTTTGTGTCTGGAATCGATTCCAAAGCTTCGGTTCAACTCACAAATCACGCACAGCCTGGAATCAGAGATTCGACTCTTTTGGGAACAGACTCCCAGATCTGCTATATGGTGCGAGTACGATACTAAACCGAGGCCCCGCTATGCATCTCCCTGGTAATATTACTGTATATTGTGCACGTTAAGGATATAAAAATGTATTGTTCAGCAATTTTAAGGGTATATACTTTCAAGGATGAGGCATATGGCAGATAAAAACAATATCAGACACCACTACAGTGCTGGTGAACAATATGTCAGCAGGATATCTAATGAAAAAATCCATACACTGTGAACATAGCATTAGCTCAAAGTTTTTAAGTGAGAAATGAGTGAGAAAGAGATTTAAATAATGTGCGGTTTTAAATTGATCTAGTACACTACAAGAGGTGGAATAAATGTATTTACATGATTTACCTATTCTTACATAAAAGTGGGCAAAATGAGAACAGCATGGTGGCACAGTGGTTAGTGATTACGCATAAATCAAACAGGTGCTACACAATACATAACTGAAATGCACGTTGTTTTAATACAGGTCTTTTTAATTGCACCATTCTGGCTTTAAAAATAATATACCTCTCACAATCATTTGCAAGGAACAGAATTCTTTCACAAAAAGCTTTTACAGGTGGTAATAGCATATAAGGCACCAAGAAAAACAAGTGTAATCATAAATAATTAATAAATAACAATTCACTTCCAGTCAGGACACAAATGAACAAATGAGGCAACAGGGAAACAGTCAGTGCCTGAACAACAATTCAGTTAATGGGTCTAGTTTGCTAGGACAATCACATCTAGGAAACTACTTGTGTAGATGGAAAATTTACGAATGCAGGTTGTCAGTGTAATTGGGTTGTTCTAATTGCCCAGAGATACTACAAACTGTACAGAAAGTCCAAGAGTGTGTCCGATGTCTGATAAAAGGATAACGGTAGGTTTGATTTAGGTGTTGCATAAACATGTGAAGGCGTGCTTGAATTGAACAAAATGTCCTTATCTGAAAATTTAAGCTAGTTTCTGCTCCTTTAAACAAAACAGAGCATTGTACTTAGGATATTCACCTCTTGAAAGTGTTCAGCTGCATTGTAACTTAATAACTTAATATAAATAACACTATCAGCAACTTGCTAAGCCACCACCACGTCATGACGGTGCCTCCCGACAGGGTCAGGCATCACGCAGGCGATTAGACACGATTAGGCCCAAACTGATGCCCTTATGACGCTGACCAGGATAAAGCAGAGGTACTGAAGATATAAGCATTTTACATTTCTTGTGAGGTAGCAGATGGAAATAGCAGCAAAGCAAATCTTTGGTTCATAAAATCCTTATTCTGCATCCTCGACTTCCGTGAAGATATCAGAGAGGGTAAACTGTGACACTCTGGATGGATCTTCGTCAGTATCGTCGCTGCCAGAAGGAGATCCAGGCTGTGTAGGTGTAATGATGGTAAATTTCTTCAGCTAGCAAACAAACAAGAAATGTTATGTGCCAGTGAAAGCAGTCTACGCATTTATATCAGGTATTTAGCGAAGCTTTACCAGTGCTGTGATCATCGTCTGTGATGTGCAAGACGTAGCCCTGGTTGTTGGGGACGAGGGGGTAGACTGAGGAAGCCTCGGCATTGACGCGCCATCTTGATTCTCAGAGCCCGTAGCCGATTCCACAGACTCCTCCTTTACGTTGGTTTGACTTGCACTTGGTGAAGCGAACTGCTTTGGCTGGGTTTGAACACTCTGTGAGGCAGACATCCTTTTGGACGGCTTCCCCCGGAGTTTGGCTGAACAGAACCGAGGTATGAAAACATTACGGGTTAGTTAACTCTAATGGTTTGAGTCTCTCACATTAGTGAGAGTCCAGCTTTATAGTGAGGATGCATTTTTGTGAGTAGAATATAAACACAAACTGAGATGAGGTCCGTGCTACCTCTCCGTCTAGCAGGCGGTTTCTTTGTTTGAGGTGCTGTCTGTTCGTCACTTGATTCCTTTACAGTTTCTGCTTGTAAATGTTTCACCTAGAGAGGAAAGGCTGGTCAAATCACTCAATCCTCAACCCTTAGAGGTAGAGCTTAGAAGTAACGTCATCATTTTCCGGCAACGTTGCAAATAATTGGGATCATGCTAAGTGACATTTTCCGAAAGTACAGGCTTTAAGGTTTATTCTCATTTTTGTTTGGTGTTGACAGAACACGTAGAAAGAGATGTTTTAAGATAAATATATACACAGCAGAAGCAAAAAAACTAGTGGATTTAATACAACAAAAAGATGTCTTCCTTTACAAATCATATAATCTGCATAACAAACAGATTTCAGAATTTATTAGCATTTCTCATCTTTCCTCTGGCCTAAATCAAGCACTTATGGGAGCCCTTGAAGGCAAAGAATGTGGTCCAGAGCCAACAAACACAGGGTGTATTCTGAATGGGAAAGCCAGTCCTGAGTCACAGTTGCAACTCCAAGGGACGAACGGCACAACCACAACCCCCAACCCCCTACCCTGCCCCAGGCACTCCCAATCATGCCTTTGTAGTGTGGTTGTGCCGAAACACAAAATCAACACACTTGTACAGCATATATTGTTAAATACTTTAGCTACAGGTCAACCTGTGGCCCACAACATACCTGGTGAGAGCAGCTTGCTTCCTCGGAATCATCAGAGGGAGGAACTGGGTGGGAAAAACCCTGAGCTTTCTTCAAGTCAGCAGGTTCAGGTTTTAAGCTTAAATAAAACAGGAAATCAATAGTGTGTATCTGAAATATATCTACTATTGATGATGGTAATGTTATACAAGAATGAACATGAAGCTCTCTTACCATGATGAACTCATCTCACTGGATTGTACACTCTGGTCCTCACTGATTACAGAATCCAGGGGGGACATTCCTTCAGTTTTTAAGTTAGACATAATTTGGGAAATCTCAGTAGTGTTCTTGGCCCGCATTGTTACTCTTGGCTGACGGGCTCGTGGGACGGTTCGGGACGGCGTTAATCGTTCCGAATGAGATGGATTCATTTTTAAAGATTTCTTTTTCTTACCCCTTTGGTTGCCTTATGAGGGAAATTAAAGAACATGGCAGCAATCATGAAGCAACAGGTTCAAATATCCAAGGCATTTTATTCCGTCGTAGATTCATTTACCTTTTTTTCTTACAGAGGACTCCTCTAACACTGGTTCATCTGACTTGACATCCACTGATGGAGGAAATCCTGGACTAATCTGCTCTTTTACCTTCTAGAAAATAAAAATAAAAATCCATCTTTAAGTAAGAAGTTTGCAAAAGTTTGAGTGCCCATGGTGTGTTGCCCCAGAGCTCCAGAGAGCCTCGGTTCAATTTCCGGGCCTTGAATCCCATAATCCACAGGCATGCTTATGTTAACTGACCTATCTAGTGTGTCCCAGTGAGAGTGTAAGCGTACGTGCCCTGTCATGGAGGGTGCTCTGTCTAGGATTGGTTCCTGCCTTACTCCCTGTGATGCTGGTCCCAGAATTCCACAACCCCAAACTGGATTACAAAAGGTATAAAATGCATGAATGAGCAAGTTAATTAAACATATAGAGGGAAAAGACTAGAGCAGCTTGGTTCAAGTCAGGATTTGAACTCGCAACCTTCTGATTAATAGCCTAGAGCTTTATCGTCAGAGAAAACCTTCCCTCATGTCCATATTTGTTCACTGCAGTGGTTGTGTTAATGTCTTAAATCGAGAAAAAAATCAATAACAACCCTTAGAGTTTACAATCCCCATCTATCTAAGGTCATTGGGAGATCAGCCGATACCTGTACAGAAATGCTTTTATCTTCTTCAGAGTCCGTGCTGTAAAACAAAACAGAAATCACTGTTCCAGAACAACTTATGACTAAATTGATCCATTTTCTTGTTCAAAATTCGCTGTTCGTACCATCTAGAGAGCCAGACAGTGCACGGCGTGATGCAGTGCCTTCCCTGGGAAGTTGTATCATGGTGCACTGCCTCCTTAGCGTCTGAACTTGGGTCTACGTCTGGAATCTCTCTTTCTTGAAGCTTTGCAGGATCATTACTAGCACCTTCTTCCTTGGTGTTCAGCCGTGGTGATGGTTTCTTATTGGTGGTGTGTTTCCTCTTCATCTGCCTCTTGCCTTGAAATAGAAACCATGATCTATGATTTCAGCCAAAGCATTCAGGCATTAAACTTCAAATACATCATGCAACCATTTCACGGAGACGAATTCAGACCCAAAACTGCCTACTTCTCTAGCACCACTCTCAAGTGTGTTCATAATGTATGCCTCTGAAACATGGTTGTCACAGATAAATAATCTGAACATTATGCTGAAAGATGGAAAACACAAAACGCGTTCTAACCTAATGAATGAACGCGAGTTGATCGTGTAACCGATGTATTTGGCGCCATCTAGCGACCATATGTCAATAACAGCGTCTTTGTCAGAGGACTTGGCTGTATGTTGACTTTAACAAATATGGTGAGTCACAAATTCAGCATAGCTTCACCATTTTTTCAGTCATAACACCTTACCCTAAATAGGGATTTGAATAATCTCAGGACATCTGTGAATAAGAATGTCTTCTGGACTTAACCTTACGATTCCTCAAGATTTGATCTGAACAGTTTGAGCAGGTCTAGGACACTAACATCTACACAAAACACTAAATGTAAAAACCAACGACATTCCTGCTGTAATCCTGCAATGACCTGAGTCCAGACATAACGCGTGATTTGAAACCTGGACCTTTTGGTCCATAGTCCAGTACCTTAACCACTAGGCTACCACGTTCCCATATTACACAGACTAACACACTAAAAACAGGTTATCTAAATGTTTTCAGACTTAAAGATACAGCAGCGCTCAGGTGGAGACGTCACGGTGGCGCAGTTAGCTGGATACATATATTTACATACCTCGCCTTTTCACAGGTGCTTCTTTCTCCTTGGGTAAAGACGGTTTGGTCTTTAGATCCTTGGTTACACTGGGTGATATGATATCCACTGCTGAAGAGGTTTGGCCCTGCAGCAATAATGTACAGTGTTTAATTATTTACCCCTGTATCCCAAACTGCAGAGTATTAAAATAAATTGTTTATGTTAAAGCCATGTTTAAAAGTTATTAGGTCTTGACACAACATGCTGTATAATCTGGACTAATTTAATAAGTCAAAGATGCCCACTCACTGAAAAGCCATAAAACATGAGAGGAAGTGTGTTATAGCGAGTAACATCATGGCTGCGATGATCTATGGCACTAACATCTACACAAAACACTAAATGTAAAAACCAACAACATTCCTGCTCTAATCCTGCAACGACCTGAATCCAGACATAACGCGAGATACAATGATAACGCACCTTTGTCGGCTCTTCAGGAGTTTCTGGTCTCTCTTCAGTAGCTGAGCATTCATCTTCAAGCTTACATTCTAAACTTATTGGCCAGTCCTGGCTTAGACCGTCTTCCATCTCCTCTGAGACCTGGATGAAGATATCAGGCAGCACCGCATGTGAAACGTCCTCACACTGTTGAGGCTGATCCGAGTCCCGGGCCAGTGAGTCGGCGCTAAAGAGGGAAGTTAACGATAAAGATTGAATCAAACTCCGATGGCCAATGATGAGATGAAATATTCTGGTCTATAACCTGGCTTGCAGATCTTCAAGCTGGGCCAAATCAGAACTCTCTTTGCACTCCGACTTTGTGTCTTTATGGTGGCCTGTGATTTTCAGATCTCCAGAAGCTTCCCGAGGGTCATCTGTTGTTTGAAGAGCTACAGTTCCCAGAGACGGTGGACATTAGAGTCATTTTATTTCAAAGACACAAAACCATAGCTATCGGACTGTGGTGGCCTAGCGATTAAGGTACTGGACTCTGGACCAGAAGGTCCAGGGTTCAAATCCCACATCTGCCAAGCTGCCACTATTGGGTCCTTGAGCAAGACCCTTAACCCCCAATTGAACAAGCTCGCCTGCATTCTGCTAAACTTTTGAGTCATAATTGAATAATAAGTTTATAAGCACGACGTACCAGCATTTCCTGACTCCACAGACAATGCGTTTCCTCTACAAGACCAAGAACAATGGTGTAAATTACTGTAAATACAAAAATGCATCTATAATATTGAACAACACAACAGCAGCTTACCTGTAAGACTCGGATGTAGACGGTAAGACATTAATCTGGTCTGAAAACAGTACAGGAGGCTGAGCTTGTAGGTTCGATGCAACCTCAGAGTCTTTGCAAGCTGGGTACGCTTCAGTAACAGGAATCTCATACAGAGTCAAGATAAACGTGGGTTCCTCATCCTCATGGCCATCTGGAACAACAGAGTTACAGCTAAAGAGCGGCGATAAAGCGTTTATAAGCATTAAACATACAACCTGATTCTTCACCTTGGGTTGAATGAACGATTTCTGCAGGAGCACAGATAGTCTGTCGATACAAAACAAGGACTGAGTTCACTTAGCAAGCCTGCCCGATTTAAACTCAATTTAAAGCGCCTGCATTACCTGAAGCCAAGTCTCTTCATGCTCTGTGATCTGTAGGTGTGACCTGTGTGACGTATCCACTGTACTCAGATCAGCCGGAGTCTGAATTACGAGCTGCTCAGAGGAGCCTGGAAAAATATCAAGACAAAACCAAATCACTAACACTTCTTCAAACTACAAAACACCTTCTCAGATCAGCGTTCACTGGAAACAGTTCTTACCAAGTTCCGCCTTCCTAGGTTTTACAGGAAGTCTTTTGTTTTGGAGACCCGCTACTCTGGATATCAGGTTTGGCTTGGGTTTCAGAAACCTGCCCCTCCTCTTCAGAAAAGTTCCATCTTCAGAAGACGACGAGGCACTGCCAATCAGACAAGAGTAACACCTGAGCATGGGCATTCCACATGTTCCATAATTATGATGAACATTATTATAAATACAAGCCTGGATGGAAGATCCTTAGCTGTTGGTCCAACTTCTGGGGTTGAGCTCTCTGATATCTCCTTTACTTCTGAGCTTGCAATGGCAGATCCCAGTGATTCCTCCTTAATTGTTGGTGTTGGTTCCATTGGTTCTGGCCATGCTTCCAAGGTTTCTGAGGATCTCTGCACCAACTCTTTGACTTCCAGTGTTTCCTGCATAGACTCATGTGACCCTTCCTTCATCTCTCGAGTCACCAGTACAGACTCCTGTGACATTTTCATTTCGTCTTCAGTCGCCAGTACAGGTTCCTGTGGTCCTTCCTTCACTTCTGGAGTCACCAGTAAAGATTCCTGTGATCCCATCTTGACTTCTGGTGTCACCAGTACAGACTCCTGTGACATTTTCATCACTTCTTGAGTCACCAGTTCAGCCTCCTGTGGTCTCACCTTCACGTTTGGAGTAGCCAGTACAGGTTCCTGTGGTCCTTCCTTCACTCCTGGAGTCACCAGTACAGGCTCCTGTGACATTTTCATCACTTCTGGTGTGACCAGTAAAGATTCCTGTGATCCCATCTTGAGTTCTGGTGTGACCAGTACAGATTCCTGTGACATTTTCATCATGTCTGCAGTCACCATTACAAGTGTCTGTGATCCCGCCTTCACTTCTGGTGTCACACCTATGGACTCCTGTGGTCCCTCCTTCACTTCTGGTGTCACCAGTACAGACTCCTGTGACATTTTTATTACGTCTTCGGTCACCAGTACAGGCTCCTGTGGTCCCTCCTTCACTTCTGGAGACACAAGTACAGACTCCTGTGACATTTTCATGATGTCTGCAGCAACCAGTACAGATGTCTGTGGTCCCACGTTCACGTCTGGTGTCACCAGTCCAGCCTCCTGTGATCCCTCCTTCATGTCTGCAGTCACCAGTACAGACTCCTGTGGTCCATCCTTCACTTTTGGTGTCACCAGTATAGACTCATGTGGTATTTTCATCACATCTGGTGTTACCAGTACAGACTCCTGTGACATTTTCATTACATTTTCAGTCACCAGTACAGATGTCTGTGGTCCCTCCTTCATGTCTGCAGTCACCAGTACAGACTCCTGTGACATTTTCAGTAAGTCTGCAATCACCGGTACATGTGTCTGTGATCCCTCCTTCATTTCTGAAGTCACGAGTACAGACCCCTGTGACATTTTCATTACATCTTCGGTCACCAGTACAGGCTCCTGTGGTCCGTCCTTCACATCTGTTGTCACCAGTACAGGCTCCTGTGACATTTTCATTACATCTTCGGTCACCAGTACAGGCTCCTGTTGTCCATCCTTCATTTCCGGAGTCACGAATACAGACTCCTGTGACATTTTCATGATGTCTGCAGCCACCAGTACAGATGTCTGTGATCCCGCCTTCATTTCTGGTGTCACCAGTACAGACTCCTGTGACATTTTCATCACATCTGGTGTCACCAGTCCAGCCTCCTGTGATCCCTCCTTCATGTCTGCAGTCACCAGTACAGGCTCCTGTGGTCTGTCCTTCACTTTTGGTGTCACCAGTATAGACTCATGTGGTATTTTCATCACATCTGGTGTTACCAGTACAGGCTCCTGTTGTCCATCCTTCATTTCCGGAGTCACGAATACAGACTCCTGTGACATTTTCAGCACTTCTGGTGTCACCGGTACATGTGTCTGTGATCCCTCCTTCATTTCTGAAGTCACGAGTACAGACCCCTGTGACATTTTCATTACATCTTCGGTCACCAGTACAGGCTCCTGTGGTCCGTCCTTCACATCTGTTGTCACCAGTACAGGCTCCTGTGACAATTTCATTACATCTTCGGTCACCAGTTACAGGCTCCTGTTGTCCATCCTTCATTTCCAGAGTCACGAATACAGACTCCTGTGACTGTGACATTTTCATGATGTCTGCAGCCACCAGTACAGAGAGTCACGAATACAGACTCCTGTGACATTTTCATGATGTCTGCAGCCACCAGTACAGATGTCTGTGATCCCGCCTTCATTTCTGGTGTCACCAGTACAAACTCCTGTGACATTTTCATCACGTCTGGTGTCACCAGTCCAGTCTCCTGTGATCCCTCCTTCATGTCTGCAGTCACCAGTACAGACTCCTGTGGTCTGTCCTTCATTTTTGGTGTCACCAGTATAGACTCATGTGGTATTTTCATCACATCTGGTGTTACCAGTACAGACTCCTGTGACATTTTCACCACTTCGGGAGTCACCAGTACAGGCTCCTGTGGTCCATCCTTCACTTCTGAAGACACAAGTACGGACTCCTGTGACATTTTCATCATGTCTGCAGTCACCATTACAGATGTCTGTGATCCCGCCTTCATTTCTGGTGTCACCAGTACAGACACCTGTGACATTTTCATTACATCTTCCGTCACCAGTACAGATGTCTGTGGTCCCTCCTTCATGTCTGCAGTCACCAGTACAGACTCCTGTGACATTTTCAGTAAGTCTGCAATCACCGGTACATGTGTCTGTGATCCCTCCTTCATTTCTGAAGTCACGAGTACAGACCCCTGTGACATTTTCATTACATCTTCGGTTACCAGTACAGGCTCCTGTGGTCTGTCCTTCACTTCTGGAGACACAAGTACAGATTCCTGTGGCATTTTCATCAACTCTGGCGTCACCAGCCCAGCCTCCTGTGATCCCTCCTTCATGTCTGCAGTCACCAGTACAGACTCCTGTGACATTTTCATTAAGTCTTCTGTCACCAGTTCAGCCTCCTGTGATCCCGCCTTCACATCTGTTGTCACCAGTACAGACTCCTGTGACATTTTCATGATGTCTGCAGCCACCAGTACAGATGTCTGTGGTCCCACCTTCACTTCTGGAATCACCAGTACAGACTCCTGTGACAGTTTCATCACTTCTGGTGTCACCAGTCCAGCCTCCTGTGATCCCTCACTCATGTCTGCAGTCACCAGTACAGACTCCTGTGACATTTTCATTAAGTCTTCTGTCACCAGTACAGGCTCCTGTGGGCCGTCCTTCACTTTTGGTGTCACCAGTATAGACTCATGTGGTATTTTCATCACATCTGGTGTCACCAGTCCAGCCTCCTGTGATCCCTCCATGTCTGCAGTCACCAGTACAGGCTCCTGTGGTCTGTCCTTCACTTCTGGAGACACAAGTACAGATTCCTGTGGCATTTTCATCACGTATTGATTCACCAGTTTGGACTCCTTTAGTCTCTCTTTCACTTCTGGCGTCACCAGTATAGACTTCTGCGATCCTTCCTTCATTTCTGGTGTTACCAGTACAGCCTCCTGTGATCTCTCCTTCATTTCCACAATCCTCTGTGATCCCTCTTTAATATTTGGTGTTGCCATTACAGATCGATGGAAGACTTCAGAAGATGTCGGGGAAGAATCTTGCCAGCCATCTTTAATTTGGGTTAGCAGCACAGATTCCTTAGATTCCTGAATGACACCTGGGCAGACGGATGAAGCGCCGCTTGCTGCAGCCTCAGGGATCACAGTAGGAACCATGTCACTGCTCGTAGGATCCACAGAAGCCACATTACCCTGAACAACCAGAGGTGTTTGAGCTTCAAGCTTATTTGTTTCAGTCACCTCTGTGGAGGAGGACATTGTCTCACAGTTAGTGGTCCAAAAGCCAAAAGTCTTAGTGTATATAAAGCATACCTGTGGTCTTACCTTCATGTGTCTTCAGCTGGACCTGAGGTTCATGTATATTGATTTTCACCTTGGTTTCTTCTGTTTGGCTGCTAACTGTAAATGGATTTAGGAACACACTCTTTAAAATTTAAGTCACAAAGACGAATAAAATACATGGATTCAATGCTTCAGTGTCTTACCTTCTGATTGCAAGGACGGAGAAAGGTCTTTTGGGTTTGTGGCATCAGGCTGTACCTATAAAATACAAAATAATGATGCAGTTACATGAACTGGGTCTGTGGTGGCCCAGCAGTTGAGGACTATGGACTATGATTCAACAGTTAGGCACTTGAGCAAGGACTTTATACCAATTTCTATTGTAAATTGGAAGCCGGACAAATACTACACAAACGCAAATAACTGTTACTTTATACAACGATCAGCCATAATATCAAAACCAGCTTCCTAATTCACAGTGTACGTCCCCCTCATGGTGGCACAGCTATGACCCCTTAATTGCCAGTCTCTCTTTCCAAAAATACTATTGAGAAATTATTCAAAACATTGCAGGCAAAATATGAAAAAAACCCACAAACGTACAGAACAATTATTTATTGAACTATTGAATTTCAATTTAGAGCAAGAACTGCAGCTGGATTTAAAAAAAGTGTGAATAAATAAAACTTACTGCAGATTATTTAGGTTGAACATGGTCTTAAAAACATTTATGCACATCTTTAAAACATGTCACGGATCTAGCATCAGTATTTCTCATGTAGACGGTTTTATTCCTCAGTTGCTTTGCTCTACCAGACCTATGGAACTCATTAACAAAGCACATCTTGTATTTATAAGTCTCATAACCAACTAAATACAAAAATAAATACGGTTCTTGTTCAAGTCATTTTCGTACTGCTGCCACCGTCAGGTGAAAAAAAAATTGCAGCGTGTTGCCGGGCCACTAATAATACTACGGTAATATTTTTTTGAGTGGTGCTGCGGGTCAATTAAAATCTGTCCACGTTGTAACTAAATGAATACTTTTTTTCCACACGGTAGATTTAGCTTATTTAAATTTACAGGGAGTAACGTGACAAAAGTTTAAAACGGTTTAAAATGGGTATGATGATTTTCTACACGCCTCTACTCACCTGTGCTGCTGTAACCTCCTGGTCTTCATATCGCCTCTCTTCGTGAAGAACGATACGTGAATCTACTTCCAGAGGTCCGTCCTCGTGCTCGTCCACACAATCAAGCTGACTCCCTTCAGTGTTATCCAGCATCAGGCTGCTGCACTGGAGCTGAAACGACAGCTCTGTGTTTAAAGATAAATCCAGTGGACTCAGAGACGGCTCTTCCTGTTCGTCCTGATCGTCATCATCTTGAGAGTTGAGGATCACGTCCACTTCTTCACGAGATAACACCACCATGGGCCTCCGGAGAAACGTCTGACCTTTGTGGGAGAATGTTTGTTTTGTTTTTTTTAGCAGGAGGCACAGTTAGAAAAGATCCTTCATTTACAGTGGTGCGAAAGTGTTTGCCCCCTTCCTGATTTCCTATTTTTCTGCACGTTTGTCACACTTAAACGTTTCAGAACATCAAACCAATTTAAATATTAGTCCAAGATGACACAAAAAATCCAAACCTACATAGCCCTGTGTGAAAAAGTGATTGCCCCCCTTGTTAAAACACAACTTAACTATGGTTTATCACACCTGAGTTCACTGTCTCTAGCCACACCCAGGCCTGATTATTACCACACCTGTTCTTAATCAGGACATCACTTATACAGGACCTGTCTGACAAAGTGAAGTACACCAAAAGATCCTTAAAAGCTACACATCATGCCGAGATCCAAAGAAATTCAGGAACAATTGAGAATGAAAGTAATTAAGATCTATCAGTATGGAAAAGGTTATAAAGCCATTTGTAAAGCTTAGGAACTCCAGCGAACCACAGTGAGAGCCATTATCCATAAATGGAGAAGACATGGAACAGTGGTGAACCTTCCCAGGAGTCGCCGGCCGACCAAAATTACCCCAAGAGTGCAGCGACAACTCATCCAAGGGATCACAAAAAAACCCCACAACAACATCCAAAGAACTGCAGGCCTCACTTGCTTCAGTTAAGGTCAGTGTTCATGCCTCCACCATAAGAAAGAGACTGGGCAAAAATGGCCTGTATGGCAGAGTTCCAAGATGAAAACCACTGCTGACAAAAAAGAACATTAAAGCTCGTCTCAGTTTTTCCAGAACACATCTTGATGATCCCCAAGACTTTTGGGAAAACTTATGTGGGACTGACGAGACAAAAGTTGAACTGGAAGGTGTGTGTTCCCATTACACTGGCGGTAAAAACTAACCCAGATTCAGGAAAAGATCATTATAGCAACAGTAACAATGGTGGGGTAGTGTGATGGTCTGGGGCTGTTTTGCTGCTTAGGCATGGAGGACGTGCTGTGATAAAATGGAACTATGAATTCTGCTGTATACCAAAAACTCCTGAAGGAGAATGTCGGCATCTGTTCGTGAACTCAGCTGAAAACGAACTTGGGTTCTGCAGCAGGACAATGATCCAAAACACACCAGCAAGTCCACCTCTGAATGGCTGAAGAAAAACAAAATGAAGACTTTGGAGTGGCCTAGTCAAAGTCCTGACCTGAATCCTATTGAGATGCTGTGGCATGACCTTAAAAAGGCCGTTCATGCTGGAAAACCCTCCAATGTGGCTGAATTACAACAATTCTGCTAAGATGAGTGGCCAAAATTCCTCCACAACGCTGTAAAAGACTCATTGCAAGTTATCACAAACACTTGGTTACAGTTGTTGCTGCTAATGGTGGCCCAGCCAGTTATTAGGTTTAGGGGGCAATCACTTTTTCACACAGGGCCATGTAGGTTTGAATTTTTTTCTCCCTCAATAATAAACACCTTCATTTAAAAACTGCATTTTGTGATTACTTGTGTTGTCTTTGACTAATATTTAAATTGGTTTGATGTTCCGAAACGTTTAAGTGTGACAAACATGCAAAAAAAAAGGAAATCAGGAAGGGGGCAAACACTTTTCACACAACTGTAGATCTAAAGAGTGTCAAAACATACTATCTAGGTCACTCAGACATGACAAGTCCATGATGTTCTGCAAAAAACAAAACAAAATGGCATTAGTCAGACCAGACTCTGGAGTAAGTAGAATAAATCAAGTAAAGATGAAGTGAATAGTTTTTACCTCATCCGAGGTGTCCTCAGCCTCAGAAGTCTCAAACTCCGGCATGATCACCCGCTTCAGCAGAGCTGTCGGACTCTTCAGAACTTCTGCTGAAGTTCCTGGATCAGCTTCATCTCGATCAATCATTCCTCTCCCTCGCTTCACTCTGTCAGCTCTTTGAATTCTCGCCTGCTTGTAAGAGGAAGCCTCGCTGAGAGCTGGAGAGGCAGGAGGATCCACAGGGGGCTCAGGTTCATCGTTTGTGCTCTGAGCTTTAGGACTAAGAAGGTCATTAACCCTGGAATATAAACACACAGCGGGGAAATTTAAGAATTCAAGAATCCCCTGTCAAATTGAAAAAGCACATTGAAGTAATATTTCTTAGAGCCTTTTTCCCCCGCACTGAGGTCATACCTACAGTCCAACAGACAACAGTATTTATTATGTGAAAATCAGAACATTATAAATTATGAAGCGTTTCTAACACCTTTTCACAGCATAATGCATTCTACTCCCAAAAATAACCATACACACTTCACACTGTTTTTATTAAATAAACACTAGATGTTTCGTGAATTGTATTTATGTGACGAATATAGGAGGTATATTAAACTGCACACACCTCTATAATATTTACAGTTTTCTAAATATTATTTATATATTTATTTACATGTATTTATTCTACTCCCCAAAATAACTGTATCCACTTTACACTTGTTTTTATTAATTAAACACTAGAGGTTTTTTCATGTCTCTAGAACGGT
The DNA here is from genome assembly GCA_025084515.1 of Ancistrus triradiatus. Taxonomy (NCBI): domain Eukaryota; kingdom Metazoa; phylum Chordata; class Actinopteri; order Siluriformes; family Loricariidae; genus Ancistrus; species Ancistrus triradiatus. The sequence goes on from JAJAGP010002799.1 coordinate 27,026, forward strand.
GAATTCTATTTCTGTGATGAATAAAGGAGGTATATTAAAAAAAAAACACACAACACAATATACATTGGTGTGAAAAAGTGTTTGCTCCCTTCCTGATTTCCTTTTTTTTTTTTTTTGCATGTTTGTCACACTTTAGTGTTTCGGAACATCAAACCAATTTAAATATTAGTCAAAGACAACAAGTAAACACAAAAAGCAGTTTCTAAATGAAGGTGTTTATTATTAAGGGAGAAAAAAAAATCCAAACCTACATGGCCCTGTGTGAAAAAGTGATTGCCCCCTAAACCTAATAACTGGTTGGGCCTCCCTTAGCAGCAACAACTGCAACCAAGTGTTTGTGATAACTTACAATGAGTCTTTTACAGCGTTGTGGAGGAATTTCGGCCACTCATCTTTGCACAATTGTTGTAATTGTTGTAATAAAAAGTGCTATATAAATAAATCTGACTTGACTTGACATTCAGCTGCATCGAAGGGTATTCGAGCATGAACGGCCTTTTTAAGGTCATGCCACAGCATCTCAATAGGATTCAGGTCAGGACTTTGACTAGGCCACTCCAAAGTCTTCATTTTGTTTTTCTTCAGCCATTCAGAGGTGCTGGTGTGTTTTGGATCCTGCCGAAGAACCCAAGTTCGTTTCAGCTTGAGGTCATGAACAGATGGCAGGACATTTTCCTTCAGGATTTGTTGGTAGACAGCAGAATTCATAGTTCCATTTATCACAGCAAGTCCTCCAGGTCCTGAAGCAGCAAAACAGCCCCAGACCATCACACTACCACCACCATATTTTACTGTTGCTATAATGTTGTGTTACTTATGCTGTGTTGCCAGATGTAATGGGACACACCTTCCATATAGTTCAACTTTTGTCTTGTCAGTCCACAGAATGTTTTCCCAAAAGTCTTGGGGATCATCAAGATGTGTTCTGGAAAAATTTAGATTAGCTTTAATGTTCATTTTGCTCAGCAGTGGTTTTCGTCTTGAAACTCTGCCATACAGGCCATTTTTGCCCAGTCTCTTTCTTATGCTGGAGGCATGAACACTGACCAGACAAGTAAGGCCTGCAGTTCTTTGGATGTTGTTGTGGGGTCTTTCATGATCTCTTGGAAGAGTCGTCGCTACGCTCTTGGGGTAATTTTGGTCGGCCGGCCACTCCTGGGAAGGTTCACCACTGTTCCATGTCTTTGCCATATGTGGATAATGGCTCTCACTGTGGTTCGCTGGAGTCCCAAAGCTTTAGAGATGGCTTTATAACCCTTTGCAGACTGATAGATCTCAATTACTTTCTTTCTCAATTGTTCCTGAATTTCTTTGGATCTCGGCATGATGTGTAGCTTTAGGTGTACTTCACTTTGTCAGGCAGGTCCCATTTATAAGTGATGTCCTGATTGAGAACATGTGTGGTAATAAATCAGGCCTGGGTGTGGCTAGAGACAGTGAACTCAGGGGCGATAAACCATAGTTATGTTTTAACAAGGGGGGCAATCACTTTTTCACATAGGGCCATGTAGGTTTGGATTTTTTTCTCCCTTAATAATAAACACCATTTAAAAACTGCATTTTGTGTTTACTTGTGTTGTCTTTGACTAATATTTAACCTGGTTTGATGTTCCGAAACACTTAAACATGCAAAAAAACAGGAAATCAGGAAAGGGGCAACCACTTTCACACCACCGTCACATACAAATAAGTTTTGCATGCAATTTTTTTTTTTTATTAAGTGGTGTAGCAGAGAGTTTAAAAGAAAAACTGTTAAACTTCACACGCCTGTACAATATTTTATTTTTTATAAATATTGATAATATATTTATTTACAATTATTTATTAATACTTTATTTTGCAATTGAATTGATTGTTACCAAGTTCCTGTTGAAACATGACCCTCGGTTATTAAAGTATTATTTCTGGCCGACAGGTCACATGGTCTGTACATACTGTGTATCATTACTGTAGCCTAAACGTAACATTTACTTTTTCTACTAGGTCTAAATAACCTGCTGTTTGTCACAAAAATAACAATTGTTGGTCCTAACTGTTAATAATTACTGTATTTTAGAAGTGAACATCTGTGCTTTAGCCTGTGTGTCTGTCTTTGCTCATCTCTAATAGACACCTAGTTGACGTTTCCGTACCTCGGGGGAGTGCGTTCAAGTACAACCACTGCTTGCTGCTGGAGTCGGTCATCCTCCAGACAACTGTCAGCTGCCTGCAAAAATGAAAAGGGAAAAAAAAAATGAAAACAATAATCAGCAGGTCGGTGTACAGCACGATAGCCTGCACATGTCGCCTGATCTGGGATCAGCCCTTACTGTCAGAATGGATTCCTGGTTATTCTCATGCTCACTCTGGGCTTCAGCTGCAGCTTCAGGGGTTTTCTTGCGTCTCTTTGTAGGCTTTTTGGAGCGTTTGGAATATTTTTGTGGGACATTCTCCACAACTTCAGTCCTGTCCAATCGATCACGAGAGAACATTAAATTCATTTGAACTGGAAGAACGGAAATATTTGGATTAAACGTTAGAGAGAAATACGGGTTACTTTTCAGTCTCCTGTGCATTTTCCTCCGCTACTTCTGGAGCTTCCTCAGGTTGTAAAGGACCTAAAGAAAACACCCCGAACTTTAAATTACTGCTTCCCCCCCTCTTTTCGAAAAAAAAGGAGAGGTTCCCAATCATAGGATGAAGAAAAAAAAAATGCCAAAAGTATCTGTACATTATAAAGTAGAAATACTTTGTTTGATCATGTCGCTGTTCTCAGTGACCGAACTCTGGCCTGCCTTCCTGGAGCGTCTTTTTGGCCTCGTCATGACCCCAGGACCCTCATCGATAATGCTTTCCTCATGAGCAGCCCTAGAGTCCTTCATGGTCCCCTCTCGAACTGAAACCATCCAAAGTACCAAGAAACTTTTACTTTCACTTGACAACCATCGAGCCAAATAAAATATAAGGAACCACACTTCAGAAGAAACTGATGTTAAATAGTTAGCACATTTTAAAATGTCAGCTAAAAGTCAACTTAGTAAACCTGAAATAAAAGCAAACCCAATTTGTGAAGTGAAACCTTGAAGCGATTTCCTGCGTCGTTTGCCCTCGCTTCCTTCTACCGGATCCAGTTTCTTCTCCTCCTCGGCTTTTTTGGAGCATCTCCGCTTCTTTTTGGTAGGTGAAGCCACACAACTGCTGATCTGCATTCTCTGAATTTAAAAGGCTGCTCTCATTGTCTGCATCATCGGTAGGGGAACTGTCCTCTCTAAATAACAAACAAAAATGCATTGTATTCAGTTCACAAAAACCGATAAATGCAAAATGCAGGTTATTTTATCAGCATATTATTGGTCAAAATGTACTTTGTGTTGTAGAGAATCATAGCCTAACAATTTCATTTTTCATTTCTCCTTTTTCAATCGAGTCTGATGCAAATATTTCGACACGCCTAGTTAAAAAGACATGTTTTGGCAAAAGTTCTGCAGGGAACGAATACTGAGGATTTAAACACCAGAAACATACACTGGTTTCTATATGGGAAAGAAAAAATATGGATCATGTGTGAATTAAAACTAAACTGGATACACAGTAACGGTGCAAAAGTCTTTGGCCACCATTAGGTTTGTTGTTTCAGTAATGCCATAATGACTATATACAATTATTCTCAGTCTCTTTAGTAGGACACAACCATAAATACAGGAATTTGTAAGCAGTATTAAACTTAAGGAATGAAAGTCAACTGTAGTAAGACAGAAAATACATGTGTGTAAATGAAAGGGAGGCAGGTGGAACAGTCAGGCTACAGGGATCAGTGGTCCACAAAGGTCCAGGAGTTCAGGTACTTGGGCCTCAACTGTCCAAGGAAATGGGGAGTGGGAAAGGAGGTAAAGAGGGAGGACAGGCAGGATGGAGTGGTGGGAGAAGAGTGTCAGGAGTGCTGTGTGACAAAGGGTCGCAGCAAAAGTGAAAGGAAAGATTTATAAGGGAGTAGTGAGACCCAGCCTTGTTGTATGGCTTAGAGACAGTGGCACTGACAAAGAGACAGGAAGCAGAGCTGGAGGTGGCAGAACTTAAGATGTTGAGGTTCTCTTTAGGAGTGTCTAGGGTGGACAAGGATTGGGAGGGAATGAGATCATCAGAGGGACAGCACAGGTTGGAAAATTGGGAGACAAAATTCGAGAGGGAAGAAACTGAGATGGTTTGGACATGTGCAGAGGAGGGATAGTGGGTATATTGGTAGGAGGATGTTGGAGATGGAGCTGCCAGGCAAGAGACGGAGAGGAAGACCAAAGAGGAGTTTATTTGGTTGTGGTAAATGAAGATTGCAGGGAGGTGGGGTGAGAGTAGAGGACGTGGGGGACAGGGTGAGGTGGAAACGTGCTGTTGGTGACCCCTGATAAAGGGAGAAACCGAAGGAAGAAGATTAAACTTTGCATGACCTCAAGTGTTGAATATCTCATGTATTTACTGAATAATGTACTGAAAGTGAAAACAAAAGCAAACTGTTTAGTCCATTGGTGGTCGGCTCAGCTCGGTCAGATTGTACCTCAAGCCACAGAATCCCATCATGCCTGTTACCTTTTGAGGTTTTCTTACTTGTTTTTTTTCCTTCCCTTCTTTTTTTTGCCAGGCCTCGTTCTCCCCCGTTTCCTCCTCCTCTAACGCCCTTTTCTTCAGTCGGTCTTTTTTACCTTTGCGCTTCTTTTTAGCGGGGGCAGATTTATGCGGTTCATTCGAATTGGAGAGATCTTCATTTTCCTTTTCGGCATCGCCACAGCCGTCATCTGCCACGTAAAAGTCTTCTTCATTATTGTCGCTGAGACACACTGCTTCAGATGCTTTGGCTTTTTTACCTGAAAAATCAACAAGAACTAGTATTTGAACTAGTAAAAAAAAACTACACTGTAATTGTATTCAGACTGTTCAGCTGACTTGGTTCAAAATCAGAACATTTTCTAATCTATTTAGATGTTTGTTGGGGGTGGCAGGGTGGGTAGCATCGCCGCCTCACAGCAAGAAGGTCCTGGGTTCAATCCCAGGGTGGAGCGGCCTGGGTCCTTTCTGTGTGGAGTCTGCATGTCCTCCCCGTGTCTGCGTGGGTTTACTCCTGGTACACCGGTTTCCTCCCACAGTCCAAAGACATGCATGTTAGGTTAATTGACTACACTAAATTGGCACCGACTTGAGTGTGTGAGTGACTTGTCTTGAGATAACCTTGTGTATGGATGTAACCTTGTGTGTGTGGCTGAACATGACCACTGATGCTGATAGCGACGTTAATTAAATGAATAAACGTAACAAGATGTTTCTTGGTATGAATACTGAACCATATCTAATGTTCATGTCTACTCAAAGTACAGACAGGTTTCAGATTGTACTTTTATACTGTTTTGTAGTATTTTTTTACTCCCAAAACTTGTGCAAATGTTTCTGTAAATAGACGTTTAGCTCATTTTGAGTATAAGTTAATGTGTCTAGAAAACACAGCTTCTAACAATTACCATAAACAACCAAGTATTTTTAATAACACTAATTATTTAGAGGTTTAGAGTTGAGGATGAATTTGTATACATTTTGGTTATTAGCATTTTATTTAACCCTTTCAATCCCAAATTTAGTTTTACAAAGCAAAATGTATTATTTCTGTGCAATAATTCAGTGGAGACACCAAGCAAATAACTCACTTGATCAAATTATACTTTTCATCTCATTTAGCTGTATTTGATGTCAGAAATATTGAAATGACGTGAAACAGATTTTGTGGCATCACTCCATTTGGCATCGACAGAGCTGAAAGGGTTAACGCCTTCATTTTAAATCAAACATAATCCTTGTGAATGTCTAAATTCTGAATACTTACTTTTTCCAAGCTTGGTACCAAATACCATCGCAGACTATTACCGTATTTTTCGGACCATAAGGAGCACTTAAAATCCTTTAAATTTCTCAAAAATTGACAGTGCGCCTTAAAATGCGGTGCGTCTAATATATGAATTAATTCTGGTTGTGCTTTCTGACCTAGAACCGATTGTAGATGGTACACGGCGCTCATAAATCTGTCAAAATGTTTTAGCACGGCCTTGGTAAGTTACGAAGCTTACGGCCACCGTAGTGCGCAGCATAGCGGAGTAATACGGTATGTGCTTCAGCATTAGGGTACGTGCATTCATTTCCGAAGCGGATTTCAAACTCAGCGCTATCAGTCACGCAGTACAACACATGGACATAGAGCAGCTGTGAGAGAATTCAACATTAACGAATCAATGGTACGGAAAGTGGAGGGAAGCAAGAAGACGCCCTGCGCCAGGTAAAGACCAAACTGAGCTTCCGACGGAACTTAAGAGTTTTTTGTTTCATTTAATGCATCTTATAACCCGGTGCGCTTTATGTATGAAAATAGATCCGTTAGCAGTCGATCATTGGTATTGCGCTTTATAACCCGGTGCGCTTTATAGCCCGAAAAATAACAGTAATTGTAATCTGTCATAACGTATGAATACATAACTTTTTTTTTTTTTATGCATTTCTTCAGCTTCGTTACGTTGGCTTATGGTTGTGCACATCAATTTTAAAAACCTCAAACCATATCCTATCATGGTGTTACCTTTTGGGCTTTTCTTGTTATAGTTTCTCTTCTTTTTTGTCAAGCCTTGTTCTCTCCTCCCATCTCCTCCTCCAAGTTCTCTTCAATCGGGTCTTTTTTTGCGTTTGCGCTTCTTTTTAGTGGGGGCAGCATTGAGCGTTTCATTCAAAGTGGAGTGATCATTTTCCTTTTTCTGCATCAGCACAACTACTATCTTTCACATAAAAGTCTTCATCATCACTTAGACCTACTTTTCAGATGTGGCTTTTTTTACCTGAAAATCAACAAGAATTAGTATTCAGTTATGAAAAAAACCCTAACTGTAACTGACCTTTCCATTTTTGCTTGTAGTGGTATTGATTATAAAGTGCGTTACCTTTGCCTTTCCTTTCTTTGAGTTTGGTCATGACCAGTCGGACAATTTTCCCCTTTTCTTTATCTTTTGCCAAAACTCTCTCAAGCAAATATGTGAAAAACTCCTTATCAAAGGGTCGCTTGTTTCCTGAGGGAAGAAAACATTTGCATAAGCTCTGAACACACTGCAGTTACCTGACTCAATACGAGTTACCAGATAATAAGTTACAGTCGTATGAAAAAGTTTTGGGCACCCCTGATAATTTTTTCATGATTTTTTCTTTATAAAATCATTGGTTGTCCAGCTCAAGCAATTTCAGGTAAATATATCATATAGCAGATGGACACCGTGATATTTGAGAAGTGAAATTAAGTTTATAGGTTTTTACAGAAAGTGTGCAGTAAATTATTCAAACAAAATTTAGGCAGGTGCAATAAATTTTGGGCACCCCTTGTCATTTGAATATACCTTTAGCACTAATTATTGGAACACAATTTGTTTTGGTAAGCTCATTGACCCTTGATCTACATACACACAGTGAATCCAACTATGAGAGAAAGGGTTAAGGTGGCCAATTGGGAAGTTTTTCTCCTCTTTGCATCTTCTCTGAAGAGTGGTAACATGGGGGCCTCAAACAAACTCTCAAATGGCCTGAAAAACAAAGGTTGTTCAACATCATGGTTCAGGGAAGGAAAAGCTCTCTCAGAGATTTCAGCTGTCAGTTTCCACTGTGAGGAACATGGTGAGGCAATGGAAGACCACAGGCACAGTTCTAGTTAAGGAACTCCCGAAGTGGCAGACCAAGAAATCCTCAGATAGGCAGAGGCGAAGGAATGGTGAGAACAGTCATAGTCAAGCCACAGACCACCTCCAAAGACCTACAACCTCATCTTGCTGCAGATGGTGTCACTGTTCATCGTTCAACTATACAGCGCACTTTGCACAAGGGAGAGGCTGTATGGGAGAGTAATGCAGAAGAAGCCTTTTCTGCAGACACGCCACACACAGAGTCACTTGAGGTGTGCTACAGCACATTTGAATAATCCATCTTCATTTTGGAATAAGTGCTGTTACGGGTACTGAATGAAACTAAAATTGAGTTATTTGGACATAACAACGAGCGGAAAAAGAACACAGCATCCCAAGACAAACACTTGCTACCCACAGTAAAATTTGGTGGCGGTTCCATCATGCTGTGGGACTGTGTGGCCAGTGCAGGTACTGGGAATCTTGTTTAAAGTTGAGGATTCCAGTTAATATCTCCAGATTCTTGAGAACAATGTTCAAGAATCAGTGACAAAGTTGCACCGAGGCCACGACCCCAAACCCTGCTCAAAATCTACTAAGGCATTCATGCAGAGGAACCAGTACAACGCTCTGGAATGGCCATCTCAGTCCCCCAGACATGAATATTACTGAAAATGTGGGCTGTCCATGCTCGGAAACCATCAAACCTGACTGAGCTGGAGATGTTTCTAAAGAAGAATGGTCCAAAGCACCTTCAAACCAGAATCCAGACTGGAAGCTGTAGGAAGCGTTTAGCGGCTGTTATTTCTACAAAGGAGGATCTACTAAAATATTGATGTCATTTTTCTGTTGGGGTGCCCAAATTTATGCACCTGCCTAATTTTGTTTGAATAATTACTGCACACTTTCTGTAAATCCTATAAACTTCATTTCACTTCTCAAATATCACTGTGTTCATCTGCTATATGATATATTTAACTCAGTTGCTGATCTGAACAACCAATGATTTATAAACTAAAATCATGACAATTATCAGGGGTGGCCCCAAACTTTTTCCATACGACTGTATGGAAATCCAGCAGGGATTCATTCTATCATAATTAGTTTCTGAAATAATCCAGCATAAATTCTATACTCACTTAGGGCTTTGTCGACTCGCCATCCATTCGCTTTCTCCTCTCCCTAATTTTGTTCTGCAGTCAACAAATAAACCAGTCACATACAAATTAGATGTACTTTTTTTTTTTTCTTACACATTTGCGTAATACACTATAGGCTGTACCAACTACGTTGGGGTGGATTACAGGATACTAACAGAAAAACTGTGACATGCTCTGTAATAATAACAGTATTGTCTGTTCAAAATAAAGGAGAAGAAATGTAGCCTTATGGTCTTTGGGATGGGTTCAAATTGTACCAAAAGGGGGGAGAAAAAAAAAAAAAAAAAAAACCCAAGTGGCATGTCAACTTGTTGACCGGATTACTGACAAAATCTGATTCTCTGGAGTTTACGGATTAATAAGTACATGTAATTGCACTCGATATGAAGGCGTATACCTTAATAGCTGTATGAGATGCGGTGAGTCAACAGATGGCCAATCATAGTGAAAATCCGTTCCCACCATGCTAAGAGCCAGGAAGAACATGTCTGTCTCTGAAACAATAAGCTCAAACTTTAGTTTATAAAAAAAAAATAAAATAAAATAAAATAAAATAAAAAAAACTCATCTACATACACACCACAGGAACTGAATGTGCAACAGCAGGTTTGCTAACTATTAAACAGCCAAACTTTGAAAAACCCATTTCCATATAAGGTATGATATAACCAAACCAGCAGGAATGAACGACTATGTGGAAAATTGCGGGAGTAGACGATGTTCTAAATGGCCTCTTAAATCTGGCTACCTCCATTTACACTAGGGCTGCAACTAACAATTATTTTTAATAATCGATTAATCAGTTGATTATCGATGAACCGGGTTAAAAAAACAAACAAAAAAAAACAACACACCTTTCCATGTCTTTATTCAGAAATATAACATTAATAAACAGAGCAAATAAGTGCTTACAATAATTTAAATAATAATATAAATTACATTTTTAATAAATTAAAATAACAAATTAAATAATAAGAAAAATAAGTGCATCTCTGATGTCAAACACTACATACCAAACTCATTCACTTCCTTTCTTTAGGAACTTTTGCATTGCAATCCAAAAATGTTATCATGTCAAACATGCTCCAGGCTAAGCTGGCTCTCTTTTTAGAGACTATATTTAATGCCGACAGCAGAAGATAGACGCTCAGACAGTGTTGAAGTAGCAGGAATGCATAAATAGGACTTGGCTAGCTTGACCAATATAGGATATCTCTGTTAACTCCATAACTGTCATTATCCAGCTAACAAGCATCAACCGTGCTATTCCCGTTCGCATAGTACGAGTGCGCCGTTACGTTTCCTCACTTCGGAACGGAGCAGACTCGGGATGTTGTGGTGACTTGCGCTGTTGTTGAGCTCCCTTCATCCTCATCGGTCACCGCAGCGGCAGCTTGGGTCACCGCGGTGTTCCGGGTATGTTCCGTTTTGAAGCGACAAAACATGTTTTCGTTTCGAGGGCTGTATCAGCACCGTGCCAGGTCAAATCACTTTTGCAAAGTTGGCATGTTACACATTTTTTTGTTGTGTGAATTCTTAACGCTAACTTATTTTGCGTTGCGTATTTGAGTCCACACCGGCTCCGCCTCGCTCCGTTCAATCGCTCGGTTGTTTTTTTTCCCCAGCGTTGATAAAGTAACGTAACGTATGATAAGGCAGGGGAAACATAAATAATGCGACACAATGAATCGATAATGAAATTCGTTGTCGACACTTTCAGTAATCGATTATTATCGATTTTATCGATTCGTTGTTGCAGCCCTAATCTACACTCTTTAAAAGTATTCCACTCAGGGGTTAAGTACTAACACGGTAGTGTTTAACATCTGTGAGAATTTGAGCATACAGGATTCAGGTAGGGCTATTCCCATAGAAATGAATGCATTTTGGGCCTCCATTATCCAAACCACTTCCCAGAACAAGGTACATTCGGATAACACAGTTTGACAGTGCATAAACAAATCCAGTATAACAAACACTGAATCTCTGCTACCTCTAACAGACCAGCTCTTGACGTGGTTCCAGTTCCGGAAGCTGGAGTACGTCGTAGTGGAGCCGCGCTCAAACAGGGCCGCCGAGTTCTCCACCAGGGCCATGTTGGAGGGTTTTTGTACTCGCACTGTCAAACTTCAACAGGAGATGCTTACTTTAGTCTGTTCAAGGAAATTTAGCCCAGACTGCGGGGCGAGCAGTGATACCTGTCTTCATCCAGAATGATGGAGCCGTCCTCTGCTACTCTGACCTTTGGCACCACCATCTCCTCGTCCACAGACTCCTCGTCCTCCTCCTCCTCCGGTGTCTTTATGGGCAGTCTGGTAAGTGGTTACATAAGCGATGAAGTAGCAGTCAAGGTTAAAAGGCAAAAAAGACCCTTAGGAGCATGATGCCACTTACTTAGGCGAAGGTGGAACGATGGTTTCTTGTAGGTCCTCCTCTCTCGCCACCGAAGCCCTGTTAGATGAATAAAAAAAAAGACATTACTCATATCACACAAAGGCATGAAAAATGAACTTTCAGTATTCAGGAATTGATCTACCTACTTCATCGGGGTGGTATTGGGTAGGTAATAGAGGAGATCCCCCATGGTCATCTTACTGCGGTCCAGGGCGGTGTATACTTTATGTCCGACCGCTCTCTTCTCTTTCTAATGCATGAAATGAACTTGATTAAAGTCTGTCCCAATCACATGGCTGAATGAGCCATACAATCAGCTTCCAGGATAAATGATAACTTGGGTTGTACGTTTCAAAATTGTATACATTGTAATTTGCTCTGATTTGGATGTCTAATGATGTAAATGCAAGTGTAGCATGGGTACGTCTTTTTTGGCACTGTAGTGGCAAGGTACTGAACTACAGACCAGAAAGTCCAGGGTTCATGCCCCAGCACTGCCAAGCTGCCGTCGTTGGGCTCCAACCCACAATGGTTTGGATTGTACCCTGTAAGGTAAAATTCCTCCCAAACAGCAGATCCGGTCTTGGACTCGGGCTTGTCTCGAGGTTGATGCTATATTTTGGTTAATTTTATGTGGTGACTTCTGATTAAATTTGAGAGAAGGGAAACAGAATAATCAGAATCATTTGCTTTCAAAAGTTACATTGCCTTAATTTCACTAAGACTATAATATAATGATAAATAATAATAATTTAGGCTATATATTATTTAATGTGATCAGGCGGCACGGTGGCTCAGTGGGTAGCATTGCCGCCTCACAGCAAGAAGGTCCTGGGTTCAATCCCAGGGTGGGGCGGCCTGGGTCCTCCCCGTATCTGCGTGGGTTTACTCCGGGTGCTCCGGTTTCCTCCCGCAGTCCAAAGACATGCAAGTTAGGTTAATTGATTACACTAAATAGGCCTGGTTTGAGTGTGGTCTCTGGCGACAGACGGAACGACGTGCCGGCTGGAGTATTCTCGGTCGCATCGAGTGGCAGTGGGCGGACCCCGCATCCGGCGGGACAAGCGCCAGGAAAATGAAGATGATTATTTAATGTGATATTTTACAAAATCAAAAGTAAAATAGAATATTTATAATTATTTTATGTATAATTAATGTAAAGTTAATTACAAAAGTATTTTTACATTTTCTTCTTTTTCATCATAAGAATAAAAAGAAGTTAGTTTGTAATTCCCTTTACATTCATTACACATAATACAATATAATTAATAATCATTTTAATTCATTTTAATGTTATATTTTACAAAATCTATAATGAAATATAATTATTTATTATTTTATATTCATAATATTATTAAATAATTACATTATATTATGTATAATGAATGTAAAAAGAACAACTAATTCAATTTTTTCCCCCATTTTCTTCTTTTTATTCTTGTATGATGAAAAAAAATCTTAATCTGGCCTGGTCTTGGTCTTGATTCGAACTCGGACTCTAATCTAGTCTTGATTACAACACTACTCACCAGTGTTGCTTTGAATTCTTGACTGAAAGTAAATAAATTCTGTTTAGGACCAAGTGTTTGAAACCTTGATGTCTGCATGCCTGACTTCACCTTAATCTCTTTCCTCCGTTCTAGCTTCATCAGTTCCTTCAGTTTGAGAGCTCTCAGGATCCTATCTGTATCTGAAGACTTTCCGTTCGAGTTCGAGGAGTCTGCGAGTTTCACACAGGCTGAGGACGAACCGAACGACACGGAGCACGTTTGCTGAGGAACTTGACCAGGTTTTGGAGATGATGACAAGTCCACCGACGCCTTCGCACGGACCGAAGGCTTTTGAAGGCCAGAGGTGGAAGGAACACATGGGGATGGTGGTGGATGTCCTGGTGAAGCTCGGAAACTCGGTTTTGTAGGTGTGGACTCAGGGGTCAGGCACTTAGGCTCATCACCAGATATAACTGAGACAGAAGTTTGAGCCTTAGAAGCTGAATCCTGGACCTCCTCATGTTTCTCACTGGGCAGCACTGACGGTGCCGAGTTAGGCTTTCTGGTAGACGTTCTGGCCGTTGTAACTTTTGGTCCAGCAAGTTTTGGAGCGGCCGAGATCCTCATCCTCCTCTGTGGAGCAGCAGGAGTAGTGGGACCACTAGAGGGAGCACTCTCAAGTCTACATTAAACATGGAGCAAATGAAAAATGCTGTGGTTAGTGAGTCAGCAAGCTTTCAAATATTTTTCCTATTAAGCATCCACAGGGACTGTCAAACTGAGGCTAAAAGAAGATTGTTTTTCAACTCAGGTTTTTAAACCAATTAAGAGACTCAATGTCAGTCAGTTCCATCTAGAACTGAACCTCTGATCTCAATCCAAAACACCACATCACTCACAGAGCACTTACACATTAGCAGATTTGCTCTCAGAGGGTAAATCGGGGGCATCTGGAACACCTCCGTCCTGAGGGGGCTCATTTTTGGGGGCATTTTGCGCTTGTGAAGGTGACGGACTCGCTGCTTTTTCAGCAGCGTGTGTTGGCAGGGCGTCGCCTGCATCTTTCACCGTTTCCAAAGGCTGCTCACCCACCGATCCAGTCCGATTTGCAGGCCTGAAGTTCGGCTTGATGCTGATCCTTGCTCTTCGCATCATCCTACAGGTATCCAGAAGACAACACACAGCTGATGGACGCATCACAGGCACGAATGACAATTGTAGCCAAACATCTTCACTTGCGTCTTGACTGCTTAATTGTAAAACAGCTTTAGGCTATCAGAAAGCGACAGCAATCTCTACACATTTACACCACCAACCACACATCCGAGCAAAACTCATTCCGGTCAAACTGTGATACTACAGTCATGTGTTAACTTACTCTGGCATACATTTTTTCTGTTTCATCAACATAAGACATGCACGAGCTGAATCACATTCATTGAGGTTTTTTGTTGTTGTTGTTGTTTTCGGAGCCCATAAAAATCAGGTGGTGCAACACAGACAGTACCAATATTTTTTAAAAATCCAAAATAAAAATAAAAACAAATTGTACACCTTCAAGAAAAGACTCCCAGTGACATTTGGGTGCAAAGACAAGCCCAATGACCGTACAATAAATATTTCAGATATAGTTAGACTGGTTCATCGTGATCTACTAAATAACACAATGTGGTTGAAATAGTATAAAACCTTATTTACCTTATAAAATTTAGACCCTTCAGAATTTTTCTACTTAATATAAATATATTTTCATATTGGACCATCATTATTAAACCAGCCCTGCGATGAATTTGCGTGTTCTCCGAGATACAAGTTTACATTAGTCATTTGTCACATGTTCCTATCCAGTGCGACTTGATAACTGTTTGGAACAATCCATGCAATTGGGATTTGAACCCTAGACCTTCTGGTCCATAGTTCCATAGTCCAGTACCTTAACTGCTGCATCATCATCACAGTCCCATATATCCATAATCCACACCCACACACACAGATAGATAGATAGATACCGACTATATATAGGGTTATACTTCTATATACATATTAATATTTTTAATATGTATATCTAAGTATAGGCCTATGTATAGTTAAAGTTAACTATATATACGCCTACAATTAGATATACACATAAAAAACATGATTATTATTTGTTCTATTAATGGGTAGTAGTCCCACCTGAATTAATTTTGGGTAAGTTTCATAAAATAGAACGTAAAACATTTTAAAAACTACATATACATACATATACACATACACATACATACATACATACATACATACATACACACACACATACACACATACACACATACACACATACATATAACAGCAATGATAACTATTAATTAATAATAAATTAATATGAATATTAATTAACAATAAATTATGATGTAATTTATTTTTTACTTACAATTTTACCCAGAAAAATGCTCTGACAAAAGTTCATAGCGATGTTGCTTTTTAAGCTATAACAATATTAAAATTAAGACTTCTCAAACTGTAACCCCACCGTGTGTAACTGCTGAGGCAGCACGGCATGACATAAAAGTCTAAATCTCCGCAAAACCACACAAAAATAATCAGGGGCAGAAACACAACAGAACTCACTTTAGTAGCAAAGCGGTCTTAGCAGCGCTGTCACTGCAAACGGAGAGAGATTTTCAATAAAAACTGATGTCACATTTCTCCTGATTTGAGTCCCTCAGCACCTCACCGGCCGGCCGGCTGCCTCACTGCTGCACGCCGGCATAAAGTCCGCACAGGGGGATTGTGGGTAATGTAGTATCATCTGTATTCAGTTTATCCAATGCGTCTAAAGGAAAACCTCATTTCCCACAAGACATTGCGGCGGCTGCTTCCAGTCAGCAGTGATTTATTAACCGCACGTGTGTCTCGTGCTATCAACATGCGTGACGTTTTTTAGCCAATTAATTAATATTATAATATTTTAAGCTCGCAGTATGTAGCAGCAAACTAATCATCATTTGATCAATTTAGTTCATATAAAATATATGAATCATAAATTTTATTGTTATTTATTATTTGGTATTGAAATTTGCTGTATAGGCTATGGTAATATATATAAAATAATATATGAAAGAATAAAGGTTGTATTATATTTTCTATAAAATATAAAACAAGACGAAAAAAATTATTATATTATAATATATAATTAAATATTACATTTTTGTATAATAATTGTATTTACATTTTCTTATTAAAATATCTTTGGTCTGTCCAACACCAGGGAAATCTCCCTCTGTCAGGACTCCCCTCCCTCTGAAACAGTCTGTCATGCCTGCATGTAACTCTATACAGCCTGAATTCGAACCCAGACCTCGAAAGTGGTGGGCTAACGAACTGACTTAACACTATTAGATGAATAACCACAGAAAAACCACACACACAACCTTCATCATTGCTTTATTTTAAGGCATACTCGAATACAAGATAAAATGCAGAATGTGGTACAGATAAATAGGCCACTTTTTGAGTTCATTCCTTGGACTGAAATTCCAGTTTCGATCGATTTCAGTTATATAACATCCAGGATAAATGGCATAGTGCACAATAGAGTGTATATATATATATATATATATATATATACACACGTATGTATGTATGTGTATATATCTATATATATATATATATTATAGATATGTATATATATATACATACATACATACATACATACATGTGTGAAGTAAATATCCTATATCATCATATATCTCTATATATATATATATACAAGATAATATATATGCGGATATATGTATGAATACAGATATATATATACATATTACGCATATATAATCATATATATATATATATATATATATATATGTATATAGATATACACATACACGTATATATCTATATCTATATATATACACACATATATATATATATATATATATACACGTATTTATATACAGAAATACAGTACACACAACTTCAACACACACAACGTCAACTTCCAGTACAGTACAGACCGATCATTACCATTTCAGCCTTAAAATTCATTGAGGTGAAAGCTAATTGTCACACCTCACATTGCACAGAACTGTCACTCAGTGTAACATTTTGTAGATGTCATGTACTACCTGAAAGATTTGGGTTGAGCATTGTCCATATATGAAAAGAAAGAGAAGTGAAGCATGATAATATTTATTGATTACAACAGGGATTGGAATGAAATCGCAATAAAATGAAGCTCTAAGAAGAGAACAGCAGCTACCAAACCCAAGACAGACGCGAGTCTGTGCGTATGAACCAATAACGGATAGCTGTAGCATCTCCAGAACATCTCCATAGGAGTAACACTGTACTTGCCCACAATCTATTCTCGATACAAATGCACTTTGAATTCTGACATATGGAACACAATTCATTTGGCACTAATGTTCGGTTTATAAAAATACGATCGTTTAGCTGAACTTGTACAAGGTAACGTGACTCAAGCCACTAATGAGTACGTCACTGAGGCCAGTCAGGCACGACCTACGATCAAGCAGCTGCAAATAAAAAGGCAGGAAGCAAGAATAATACTGCAAAGCAGAATGAAACGGACCTATGACTGATACTTTTCCTCTTTCAATACACACAAAGATGAACGCAAAGTTCTCATCCGAGATTGTGCTTTCTTCCCAGTGGCTACAATTAGCCACTAATATAGTGCCATCTGCCAGTCACAACAGTGTACAGTTACACCACGCAAGTACTCCACGAAGGACTTCAGGTTCATGTGCTTTGTATTGCGCCGTTGTCCTGATCTGAGGGATGAAGGAAGTGAAGAATCTTCTGGATCGCATCAGAATGGCTGGCGGTTTGCTCAGAAAGTGGCTTCTTGGGGAAAACATGACTCATGTCTCAGGAGCGGCTGTAAAAAAATGAAGAACATGATGTTACCAGTGAACCATTTAAAGAGACGCACCGGAAAACAAACGGGCCAGAAGTTTGTGGACAACCAAAAATTACATCCAAAAAACATGGATTTGGAGCTTGTCTCCATTTGGTGTTACGACAGCCTTCACTCTTCTCGAGATTTTTCTGGAGACTATGAGGTTTCAGCATGTCCTGGCTCGCAGTTGGCGTTCCAATTCATCTCAAAAGGGGATACGGTCTCTAATGGAGTACGGTCAGGGATTTGTGCAAACAACCTCTCCATCAAAGTTGGCAAACCATTTTATGGATGTTTTAGGATTGTAGAGCAGTGTCACATTCAGAGACACTGAGTTGAGAGCATCACCATGGTTTCTATTGAGATGCTCCACATTATGAACCTGTTAGCAATGAGTGACTGAACTGCCAGAGATCATGGGTGTCTACACACTTTTGGCCATACATTGAATTCAATCAGCCAGGACCTGTTTGGTGTCAGTTTCAGGTTTTTACAGGAGGCACAATGCTCCACTTTCTCCTTGTCAGAGTCGATGTCTAGTGCAGAGTGGGGACTGTGGTAGCCTAGCAGTTAGAGTACTGGACTCTGGACAAGAAGGTCCAGGGTTCAAATCCCACCTCTGGGTCCTTGAGCAAGGCCCTTGACTCACACTGCTTGGATTGTAAGGTTGTATCAATTGTAAGGTACTCTGGATAAGGGCGTCTGCTAAATGCTATAAATGTAATCTGAATTTGAAGGAGTGCTCTGGATGGGACGCCAGTCCATGTCAGGTTTGGGTATGAGTCAGAGTTGCAGTGCCGAGGGATGATCCCCTAGCTGGCCTCTCCTTCCTCTGGCAAAGCCAATTACGTCTGCATGCGTTTGTATCTTTTCTCTCATTGCTTAATCACTATAATTCTTCTTCATGTGATTTTCGAAACGACTGGAAGTCATTGTCGGGATTTGAACCCAGGTGCCTGTGGTGGTTAGCTACAATGTTAATGTAGCTAAAAGTAATGGAAGTTTTTGTTATCCAAAATATTTAAATACCATGAACCATGCTTCAACCAAAACATCACCAAAGGGGTCAGATGAAGAAAAATAGTCATGAACTAATCAGGAAAAAGCTACAAATGCATTTCTAAAGACCTCAGTGTTTATAGGACATGTTGTCTACAAATGGAGGATAACCAGCACTGTTTTGATTCTGCCCAGGAGCGAGTGTTCAGCAAGAACCCAATGTGAAGCACCACAAGTGGGGGGGAACGACCCAACAAAAGGCTTAGAAAGTGTATTTGTCCACTAGTACTTGGATTGAAGCCAGACCTTATTTCAGGTCATTCCAAAAAGTAAAGAACTAAAAACTAAAACTCATCAGCTACATTTGGGTTAAGTAGAGAAACTGTGAATTTACTTTGTGATTCCATGAACCTGAATTGGCATCACGCAAATGGGTTTCCAAGCGGAGCCCTGAAGGGATCAGAACCCACAGCCTTGATCGCAGGAGCACTCTGTAATAGAGCACAGGCAAACCGTTAACGACAAAGTGCTTTATAGTCAATTGTTTTATTGTGTGAATTACAGAACTATTCCAGTAATGTAGGGGGTGTCCCTTGTCTCGCAGACACAGTGAGTCAGAAACATCTGCTGTTTCAACGTACGTTGTAAGTCACTGAATAAGAGTGTCGGCTAGATGGCTAAATGTAAATGTAATTGTGTGTAAATGTGTGTGCCTCACTTGGGGCCGGATTCATGAAAGCTTTCTTCAGGAAAAAAAACATCCAAAGGTTCTTAACACCAAGAAGAACATAAGATTGTTCTTAAATGCAATTCTCGAAAAAAAAAAACTTAAGAAGTTCTCATTTTATCTTGAGAAATCTTAATTTTTTCCTTTAGTTTTCGTAAGAAAATCTATACTGCTTACAATGTAAGGCATGAGACATTTTGAATTTGTATTTACCGTTATATCCGTTATTTCGTTCCACTCACAGGAAAGCAAAATGGAGGGAAAACAGCAAACAAGAAATAAAAGAGATGGTGGAAGAAGTAACCAAAATAAAAACTTGAACTGAAAGTAAGTCTGCCTTGTTTCCAGTAACTAAACCGTTTAAAGTTCGGTAAATTTCAATGCATACCTTATCAATTGTTACAGCCAAGTGTGAAGCTATCGTAAAGTTAAGAAAACATTTAAGTACGTAATATTTTCAAGAATACCACTTGTTCTTAAAATTACTCTTAAGAAAGAAATAATATTTAAAGCATAACATTTTTTCTTAAAAATGAGGTAAAGAAAAAAAAACATATTTAAGAAGATTTTCTTTCTTAAGACACTTTCGTGAATCCCTGATTCTCGCAAGTCCTTGGGTCCCTTCTTGAGTCGCCCTAGGCTTGCTCAATTTGGGATTGGACGTAGTTATTAGGAGATAATCTAAACTTGTAAAGTTGCTTTGAGACAATGCTCCATTGTAAAAAGCACTATATAAATAGATCTGACTTGACTTGACTTGACACTCATTGGATTGTAGGTTGGCTCTGTCTGGTGCATGGCACAGACCAGGGGTGCCCCCACATTACATTTCCCTGCTAGTTTCAAAGAAGAAAAAGCTTACTGTATGAGTTAGAGTTGCTCCAAACACTGATCCATAAGGGCTGTCGAACAGGTTCTGGCCTCCTACTTTCAGTGGCTCTGGAAAAACAACAACATGTCGTTAACAAAGCATCAGAGAATTCAGAGAAGAAAGTGAACGAACAAAGTCAATAAAGGCTTACCACTCTTAGCTGTCGCATTAGGCGGCTTAGCCATTTGGAAATCCTTAAACATGTCCTTGATATCCCTCTGCTCCCTTTCCCCCAGGGGATCCAAGTCCACAAAGGCATTAGTGTCCACTTTCGGGGGCTCTTTGGCAGGTCCAGCCCGTGGTGGGATCTGGGGAGGAAGGCTGGAGATCTGCTGTCCGTCTGGCTGGATTAAGGTTGGAGGGAAGACGCCTGTCTGGAAGGGGTTCCCCAAGGCGGAATTCTGGGTCCAAGACCCGTTAGAGGCAGGGGTGGCGTTCTGATTCCAGGTAGGAAGCTGCTGGGAGGCCAAAGTCCCAAAAACTCCCTGGCTGCCTGTCCAGGCGGGTGCTGGAGTGGTGGAGAAGGCTGGAGGTTGAATGAAAGCCTGGGAGAGAGTGTTGTTGCTTGGGAAGATGGAGGAGAGAGGCTCGTTCCACACAGACGCGCCGGGAATTGCAGAGGAGGATGACGATCCAAGAGACAACCCTCCTTGAAAAGCAAAACGACATGGACTGTTAAATAACGCACTGGATCATGGTGGAGCACCAGATGGTGGCAGGATGTCAGTTATGAATTCAGACGTCGCTTCTGAAGGTCATATTGTGACATTTTAATGCCATGTCTGCTAAACTGTCAAAAAAGGTCAGACAGATAAAGGTCAAAGGATTAATCTCTAAGACTGAGGATTTTTACCGAGGCCTGTGAGGGCATCTGAGGAGCTGCTTGTGCTGTTGTTGAAGAAATTGACCGGAGCGGAGTCTGGCCGGGGAGGAGCCAGAGACTCCAACTGACTGGATGAAGTGAACGGATCCGTCGCAGGAGTTTCATCTGATGGGGACTGAGGAGCAGAAACAACATCTTAATGACTACAAAGTGAAGTTCTAATGCTAACAGCTATAAGATGACAGGGCCAGACGGAAATTTTGACTGCATCAGGGCTTACCTAGGTTCTTGCATTCACTGAAGCATTAAAAAGAATCAGGCAATTAGTAGCAAGAAATGTAGAGTAACTCATTTTGTGTATCCAGGGGTAAGACCAAGGTAATAGAGGGTGGGAATGACCTTTTAAGCAAGCCTTTAACCCAACTGTACAACTGTAGCTTTAATTAGGAATATCTATCTTGTATTATCAGGTTATTAGGTTAATATACCATATAGTGCCTTTGCAAGTCTAAAATTACTCACAGTAGCCCTCTCTATCCTGACCATCAATAGAAACAGGTCACCACAGCTGCACTCTGCTCACAATTCGATATACTGAGTTCACAATTAATTTTCTCACGATTATAGATTTGACATTTGGTTAAAAGGCATTCCATTTTCTATTTCTGAAGTGTAAATGAAGCAAAACAATGCATGTTTTCTCGTACAAGTTTTTAAGCAAAACACTTTAGTCTCCTGTAATTAAAAGAAATTACTAGAAACAGAGCTTTAAACAATAGCAGAATTCAGCGATGCAGCCAAACGTATGCCAGACGGGAGTTATGAGTTATTATTGCCTTTTGTTGCTTGGCACGTTGTGTTTAAATTCTCACACCAAGCACTCTTAATCTCATCACCGCAATATTATCATATTAATCAAAGACCATTATTGAATTGGGCCAAACTACTACATGCCCGTGAACTACATGAATTCAATTCATTTCAATACATTGCCCTTGGCTACACCACTGCGTACCTGAGCAACTAATTCAATAATCAGGTTACCTTAACTACATAAAGTACAGTGCAAAAGTCTTAGGTCACCATTAGACTTGTTGTTTTAGTAACGCTATAATGACCATATATAACATACTGGGATTCGTCGCGCCATGATCCTCTTGTTCACTGATTTTCATTCTAATCTTTGTGAGCTTTAGCATATGAAAACCATCAAAAAATGGTTTCTTGGCTGCTACCCTTCGAAAAAGACCATTCCTGATCAAGCTTCTTTGGACTGTAGCACTTGGCAACCCAATGAAGCTCCCAGAAGCTGCTATTGATCAAGTCACACAAATTCTTGCCATTGTAGTCTATAGAAGCTGTCTTTTCCTCAGTTTTTGTATTTTAAAGTTGTATTCTAATAAACAGACTGATAAATAATTTGATACGATCATTATACCATTACTGAAACGTGATTTTGTAATCTGAAATCTATAAGATCCCTCAAGTATGCCACTATAGTTGCTAGTTTACACACTATGTTGTAAAAAATATTATCAAGACAAAATTCACACCTTCACATTCCTCCTTCCCCGGCCGCCTTTTGTGTTGAATGGCGGTGGGTTTATGATAATCGAATCCTTGGCTTGGTTCAAACACGCTTCAGGCTTGTTTCCATTCTCGTGCTTCACCCCATTCTGAATGGGCTGGATCGTTTCCATTCCGTCCAGAAACGGGTTTGGGGTCACTTTCCCATTATGTCCGTTCTGTTCCTTTTCAGGTATATTACTGTGAGTCCAGGAACCAGCCCCTGAAGGGATGTCATCTGCTGGCCACTGGCCGTTACTGAGCGCCTGGACCACTGTCCTGTTGGAGAGTTGGTCGAACTGCTGGCCCAGGTAGTCAGAGTCACCGTTCTTGGAGTCACCGTTGAAAAGATGATTGGCGCTGTCATTAGTTGTTTGGTTGTTGGTTTTTGAGAAGGGGTCATCACTGAAGGGGTCATGGCTAGGGGTTGGGAAGAAGCTGAGTTTAGAGGAGAAGGGGTTCTCAGGCGAGAGGCTGGACTGGGCTCTAAGGGTAGAAGATGAGCCGGTAAATGGGTTGCCTTTCACACAGTTCTGGTTGCTGTCTATCTCAGTGGACAGATCCAGCAACAGGATGTCCTCAGGTTCCTGAGAGAAGACGACAACCATGAGTCACACCATGAATGAACATGTGGGGTTGGTGAGACAACGGGGACATGGGGTCAATGAGAAAAGTGTTCACATCATGGTTTAAACCACTGACATTCACATGATATGATGATGCCTGACCAATCAATGTGCAGTCATGAGACGAATCGAATACGGTGCATGCAAGTGTTAAGTTTGAACATGCCATTACCTGAACTTGAACTCTCACCGTTATTGCAATTTAATGAAGAAAAAAAAACACATCAATAAACTCAAACCCTCCAGAAACCTGCTCCTGAGTTTACAACTTTATTTTTTACTGCTTTCCATGTCAACGGACTCGTTCATACACAGCAGCGAGCCATTTCTATAAACTCTACATAAACTCTCACACAAACACACAAACGTTTACTTCATTCCAATAAGAACAAATCTGTTTTGCGAGTCCTGTGCAAGCTAAAACGTCAATTATTATTCTTGGCTTCACTCGAGCTATGCTGCTCCCAAATACCTAATTTCCTCAAAGCTGAGGTTAATCAGACAGGCATGATAAAAACGTAACAATCTGGGCACAGTTGAATAACAGAGCTGGAACCGATCGGGAATGTTAAATTTATGTTCAATAAGCTGTTGTTGACTTTAGAAGAGTAACATTTTTCTGTAGCAACAAATGCTATAGAAAAATGGAGAATCATTTTGACACAGTCAGGGTCGCAGTGTGGTCCAGAGTCTATCCCAGAAGCCTGCTGTCCCTCCTACCTGCCTGTGTGATAATCGACCTAGCCACGAGGCACCAGCAGGCCTAGCAAATACCTGCTATTCCAAGCCAAAAGTCATTTTTATAGCACTTTTTACAGCAGAGCAGTGCAGTTGTACAAATATCTAGGCCCAAACCCCTAACTGAGCAAGCCTGAGGCGACAGTGGCAAGGAAAAACTCAAAAAACATTATAAGGGCAAAATCTTAGAAGGACCAAGAGTCAAAAAGGTACCCGACCTCCTTAAGCGGCCTAGATGTTATACGTAAGAATTAAATAAGATTACCTATTTAAAAACTATATTGTAATAGTTTAAATACAAAATAGCTAAATATAAAAATTAGAAGAGAGAGAACATATTTTAATAAAATACAATAATATATAAAAACTATATATTTTTACATATAAAAATAGCACCCCTGGTCTGGTCATATGACAACACAGACCCAGATCCCACCCTGTTAAGCGTCAAGAGACAGGGAACCTGGCACAGGAGCTATTCTAATATTTTGACTTACGGTTAGGATTCTTCTTTGATTTACTTTATTTGTATACTTATTGACTGCTGTATAAAACAATCACTAGTACAACTGCATATTACTTCTAATGTTGAATGCTACACTTAAGCGATAGAACACGAGAGGGAGTGTGTTATCGCGAATAACATCACGGCTGCGATTATCTACGGCACTCGCCATCGGCTCGCGTCTGCGACCAAATCACAGCTCTGATGTTATTCCCGATAATATACGCAATACAGCAATCAGAAGTTAACACGGCGCACATATGCGTTAGTCTACATGATCAGATCAGCAGAAACAGGCAGCAACTCGGACGATGTAGTACAGCAATGATTCAGTACGTTTCTCAAAGGAAATAATAGAAATATGTCCCGCTATCTGAACTTTCACTACTCAAACTATTGTCCAAAGCAAGGCACCTTCCGATAGCAGGGTATGTCTGTAGAGTTGATAACAACGTGTTCATTAGATAGAAAGATCAGACCATGTGTTATTAGACATTAACGCAAGACATAAGGCAATACCAAAAGGATTAAGGATTTTCTAGCCCCTGTAGGTGTAAGACTGCAGTGCTTGTGGCTGTAACTAGGGTGCGTTGTGTTCGTCTTTACCGTGGGAGAGTGCATGTCTGGTGGGGTTGACATGTCTCCAAACAAGTCCAGCTGTTCGACGCCCTGCGAATAAAAGACTCACTGTGAGATTTCATGCCGGAGCGATTAAACGACTAACGACTGCAGTTTATACAACGCTGACATAATCAGCCACAACAACTGAGCAAAGCTGGAACGGCTTTAAAGCGCAGACAGAGCGAGATCTTGTTTTTTTTCCTACTGAGTCCATGTGACAGGACAGGAGTCTGAATGGCTCCACTTGGCATTTCAGTCACTTCCTGTTTGCTCACTTCATTACTTTGCACCCCCGGGGGCAGAGGAGATTGAATTTGGGACTCGAATGCTTGTGGCGCTCTTCGCTTCGGTCTGAATGAATAATTGCGGTTGGCCCGAGGGCGCTTGTTTTTAATGCAGATCAGACTTGAAGTCTTTGTTTTGAGATGGAAACATGAAAACACATGCCATACTCACTTTCCTGTCATTGCCATGGCTGCCGTTCTGTGGAGAAAATGACATTCGTTCAAAACTTTTTAATGCATCAGCTATGAAGTAAGACTGTTTGTTATTTGTTTGCTTACCTCAACCACTTTATTAGGTTCCTCCTGGAGAAGAGAGTAGATCTGATTAGTCAGCTGAACTGCTTCCACTTATTTGCAGCTAGATTGCTAGCATCGTCAGCGAATCGCGTGGAAATGGACAACGTTTCACGTAACCTTGGTCTTGACACGACTTACAAGTTCTTTCACACTATTTATTGTGGCTCCACCTCATTAACAGCACTGATTTAAAAGATAAAAGTAACTTTTATGTACTTTGATTTAAGAGCACACTTAGTTACTTAAATTTACTGATTCTGTTACAATAGCACATTTTGTTCAAGTAGCAATATTGAATATAGTTTTCAATATTATTTTGTTTAACTTTTGAAACACTATTTTGAATGGTTATTCTTCAGAATTAGAAAGATTTTCACTCCAGCTACAATAGAACATAATAGAACGTAAAAAAACGTGCATTGTTTTTGCATTGTTTACACCCCATAAATATAAAAAACAATGTCTTTTATCAAATGTAAAATCGAATCGTGAATCGAATCAAATCGTGAGCACAGTGTTACGTTAATTGTTACACCCCTACTAATTAGTCTACTCTGTGCACAACATGTAAGGTAATAAGGAAAATATCTGAACCCTAAATAGCACACTATATAGAGAACAGGGAACAATTTGTATCTGTAACACGACAATGCGACGGTTGGATAACAAGAAGATGCAGCGAGCGCATTTACTCAGCATTCAACCCGACCGACAGATGGCCGAGACATTCGCAGCTCATTTGCACTGCTGAACTTGTGTTCCTAATGAAAACCATTTCTTTTCACATTACCGCTGACATAACACATTACGCTTTCGCATTACACAACGTGTTGCCTTTGGATTACACTCGCACCTCGTTTAAAGCAGAACGCTCGCATGACTCATCTAGGGACTGTCCCGACTTGGACCTGAACCGGTTTGAGAAAACATCCATCATCCAGTTCCAGTTCCAAGATCAAGACATGTTATGTGGAAAATCTGCAGATCGTTATATATTGAGTTTCTTTTGCCATTCTGTTGGCGGGTCACATAATAAATGACTTGATATACAATGAGTAATCATTGGGTAATGAACAAAAATAGAAGAAAAATAGGTGGTTTTTACCTTCTTTGAACCCTCTGCTTCCTTTTTCCTTAAGTTGAAGATGAGTTGAAAGAGATCCTTCAGGTCAATGACAAGAGGTTCTGCCTGAAAGCATACTCGAATATCAGTTAGTGCGCACATTTCGGACCTATTATGACGTTACTGTGCTTGGAAATAACCAGGACCCTGCATACCTGCTGTGCCGTTTTGATGGCGAAGAACTGGTGCTGACCTTCCGCACCACACACGTAGCCAAACGCTCGGTTGTCAGTCACGTCACGAGCTATGAAGGAGATCTTGTTGACTGCGTGCTCCAGCAGCACGGCCTGCAAGATATAAAGCATAATTAGGCGAGTGAGATGTTTCTACATCCAGACAGACCAGCAGTGGGAATGCACTCTCACCCCTGTCTTCTCGTCTGTGATGGTGATTCCTGAGAGAGAGATGTTCACCCACACTCTCTGCTTGTGTTTGCCCTGAGAGCGAGCAGATGCTGCCTTGCCCTGAAAGAGACCCAAATGTCAGAATTTTAGCTTTTAGATCTAAGGCCCAGGTCTACATGGGTTCAGAGAGTCCAGACAGAGGATCACAGCCTCTAACATCACAGACTAACATCACATTTGTGAATTCAGAAGTAGGCTCCAAATGCCATGTCTACACCCCATTGATATAGACGAGTTGAGTTTTTACCAAAAAGTTTTATTTTGGTTTCATATGACTACTTGATCTTCTCCCAATCCTCTTCTGGATCATCCATATGCTCTCTGGCAAACTTCAGATGGGCCTGGACATGTACTGGCTTAAGCAGAGGGACACGTCTGGCACTGTAGGATCTGAGTCCCTCTTGGCATAGTGTGATGGTAGCCTTTGTTACTTTGGTTCCAGCTTTCTGCAGGTCATTCATCAGGTCCCTCCATGTAATTCTGGG
Source organism: Ancistrus triradiatus (assembly GCA_025084515.1). Classification (NCBI taxonomy): domain Eukaryota; kingdom Metazoa; phylum Chordata; class Actinopteri; order Siluriformes; family Loricariidae; genus Ancistrus; species Ancistrus triradiatus. The sequence goes on from JAJAGP010002799.1 coordinate 54,706, forward strand.
ATTTTTGCTCACTGTTCTCATGGTCATTTTCACCCCACGGGATCATTTTGACCCCAGTGGTCTTGTATGTCTTCCATTTTCTTACAATTGCTCCCACAGTTGATTTATTCACACCAACCTGCTTGCCTAGTGTAGATTCACTCTTCCCAGCCTGGTGCAGGTCTACAATTTTCTTCCTGGTGTCCTTCGACAGCTCTTTTTTGTCTTGGCCATGGTTGAGTTTGGAGTCTGACTGTTTGAGGCTGTGGACAGGTGTCTTTTATACAGATAATGAGGTCAAACAGGTGCCATTAATACAGGTAACGAGTGGAGGACAGAAGAGCTTCTTGAAGAAGTTACAGGTCTGTGAGAGCCAGAAATCTTGCTTGTTTGTGGGTGACCAAATACTTATTTTCCACCATGATTTATAAAATTCTTTAAAAATCCTACAATGTGATTTCCTGGAGTTTTTTTCTCATTTTGTCTCTCATAGTTGAAGTGTACCTATGATGAAAATTACAGACCTCTCTCATCTTTCTAAGTAGGAGAACTTGCACAATCAGTGGCTACAAAAACCCAATGTAAATCATTACAACTCCATTAATACATATAATGCCTTATACATTGTGGATTTTCTGGGGGTCTGGAACGGATGTATTCAGTTTACATTATTCCTTGTGGGGAAAAAATTGCTTCCCTCTCTCAGGTAGAGCTCAGGACTTTACAGTTTTATATGTTTTAGAATTCATTCAAATCAAACAAAGGTTAGTATGAAATAGTGTTCGGCCTACCTTCAGTTTCATCATGGATTCCTGACTCATTTTGTCGCCTCTGGCCTCGGGCACATCGTCCACTCCGATCAGCTTGGCTTTGTACCGAACACCATCACCTCTGAACCTGGCCAGCAGGAATTCGTCTGTTTTCTCGGGAGTGGCTAAAGCTTAAAATAAATAAATAAATAAATAAATAAATAAAAAGACCACAAAGACATTCATAAAAAAACAGGACGAAATGAAATAAGTACAGTACAGACACAAACACATATAAAAACACTTATACAGTATAAATAACGTAATAACCCTAATAAATAACTAAATTCTAGTTTAATTCTTAATTAATTTTATTTTTAGATTTAGTCCTTACTCCTTATTTCTTTCACTTACTTGCGCTTGTATTTCAAACGTTACTTGGTAGTGTTATATAAACCTTTTGTAGCATACTGTTAGAGCAGGGCAATGACTTTTGTCTAGCAGACCTACGTTTTGGTGGAAGGTATTGTCAGTATTACAGCATAATCAATACAAAATTCATAAAGAAAAGCTGTATAAAACAGATGGAGGTCTAGTGTTATCCTGAATAACATCATGGCTGTGATGATCTATGGCACTTCAGTTCCTGTGACCAAATCACAGCTGTGATGTTTTTCGCGATAACACACTCCCCTTGTGTTCTATTGCTTAATTACGCAGTAATTCCGGCCAAGTCAGGTGTCAAAGAGGTACAGACAGAGGCTGTATCTGAGGGAGGGGATGATAACCCTTGCTGAGCCCTATTATGGACAGGTGCACACAGTGAGTGCCTAGTGTCCATAATAAGTGGGGTTAAAATGGGAACAAAAGGCTAGAATGAGTTGTAGACTTGGTGAGTTTCAAGTGAAGCGTTTGTGTTCTAGTTGCAATAATATCTGTAATAGTCCCATTTACGCCGCAGATATTTTAACAGAGATTAAAGACGTATTCCTTTTAAGTAAATTCATAAGTCAAATATATTTCCTATTAAATCACTAACAACTTCCAAATGTGAATCTGTGTTTATATGTATTATTCATACAAACATTTTGCATCATTGGGTTACAGCTGCAGATTAGCTTTCATAAAACATTACACCTTGAATAAAGGAGAAACATCAGCTCTTGTAACCAGAAAAGAATTTGAACCGATTGAGTTACATATTCCCGAGAAAGAGCCAGAAAGTACAAAATGTTTGCCGTTATGTAACACTCAGGGAACAAGCGCAGGTCCTTCACAATTAACACAACACATCATTATGTTAGGCTCCTATTAGGCAGCCTTTGTAGTTGACTTACGGCTTTCATTCATTTTATTGTCTTTGAATTAACTGCTGAACGCGGGCGCAATAAATGGAGCACCATAAATGGATCGTGAAAAGCACATTCACCCTCCGAGGCTCTGTCGTTGTGAAACTTAACGTCTCAGCCAGTCTCACAATGTTGTTACACCTCACATTCATTAGTACTTGGCTCACTTATCATCTCTCTGGAGAGCTTTAACACTGGATTTTGCCATTGCTGTCTGTGCCAGTGCTTTTTGTAAGTTCCTCTGGACAGAGATCAGCTGTTTCACGACCAGCAATGAGCTAACCAAGAAGGGTTTGATGTCACTTGGATAAATTATTTTCAGCTATTTGGTCTCTGTTTGAGCTCTTGACGCTCCCTTGAAAACATTTCTGTAGCCACAGCATGGAGTTTCTGACAAAGATGCAAAGATACTGTACAACTGTGTAAATATAATCAAACTGATAGTTGTGCTGAGCAGCTTTTTGTTGATGGAAGTTTATCACCAACTTTAAAGATCTATAGACATGGCTAATTCTAATTACATAAACTGATACAAATCTGTTACCATGACACAAGTCAGATTTTCAAATTAGAACTGGAGAATTTACAAATATTAACAAAAACAGTGCAACATGTATTCTCCCATTACTGATATATCCAAGGAGAAACACCCACTAATAACAGCTGAACTGTCTATTATTCAATGTAGTTTATATATTTAAGGCCATTGCTACTTCTTACTTATAAAGTACTAATGCTTTAGACACCACATCATTTGTTAGCACATCACGGAACCAAGGAAGACCAGAAAGAGCAGGGAGACGATGCAAACTCATCAAACCAGTTACCAGACCAACACTAGCTGGCAAAAAACAACTTGAACTAAACATGGAACTTCCATTAGTCTTGCCATTCATAAAAAGTCAAGTCAAGTCAAGTCAAATTTATTTATATAGCGCTTTTTACAACACAGCATTGTCTCAAAGCAGCTTTACAAATATATTAGATCAAAGTCCTAGTTGAGCAAGCCTGCGGCGACAGTGGCAAGGAAAAACTCCCTTATAGGAAGAAACCTTGGGAGGACCCAAGACTCAAATAGGGACCTATATCCTCCTTGGGCAGCCTAGATGTTAAATACAATAATTGAAGAGTATATGTAAAGATAATACCCTATTTAAATTTAGAATAGAATAATTATATAGACTAAGATGATTTGAACTAATAAAAAATAGAGAATAAGATCTATAGCATATAAGGTTATGATTGAATGAGTTTGAATGAACAGGTAGTCCAAGTGGAAGAGTCACTGTAGTTTTGTTTTTTGTCTTGTAGTTGTGTCCCAGAGTTTGAACAGGTAGTCCAAGTGGAAGAGTTACTGTAGTTTTGTGTGTCCCAGAGGTAAAAAAAGCATATTTTGTATTTTGGATGTTGACATGCTGGTCAAACAGCAAGACAATACAAGTTTCATGTTGTTTAACTGGTCCAAGATGGTTTATACTGGTCTGGTAGAGGTTTAGCTGCTGAACTTGCATGGTTTTGTTGGTTGACCAACATACCAGGTGTCCAAAATTACAAAAAAAACAACCGATAAATCAACACTCAAAGATACTTTTACATTTCCAGCTGTACAAAGATACTATACATTTCCAGCTGTGACCAAAATGAGCTACTTTATTAGCAGCTAACTAGTGGCTGTGACTCAAACTGAATAGTACCAATTAGTACAGTTGCAAAGTTTGAACCCAACCTCCTTGGGTCCTACTCCTGTTGGACCTTTAGGGTTCATTAGCTCTGGTTTGACAACATGGGCAAACACAGAGTGAAAGACTGGCTACGTTTAGGCGCTTTGCGGACTGTCTAAAAGCAGCTATTGACTTTAAACCATGCGGAAACTCAACAGGTTGGAGGTTTCCTCCTTATTATCACCAGGACACAGGACAACCCCCACACTATCCAGAGCTCTTTCAGTCACTTCCCTCCCCTGAAATAGGTCAGACACAACTGCATTCAGTCACTTTGATTTAGATGGAAAGCTTCAAGGTTTGCTAAAAGGTCAATTGAAAAAAGGATCTGCAAGGCAAATCGGAGCAGTCAGAGAAAATCAGAGCAAAAGATTTATTACTGTTAATCTCTCTGCATCTGCTCTTATGATTAAATGCTGTTAATACAGTTAAATAAAAACTGTTATTAAATGTACCTCATACATAACAGATTACACACAAGGTCCCAGGAAACTTGCTAGCAAGTGTATTAGCAAGTAGGTAGCACAACTGCTAGCTGCCAGCCTAGACTTATAGTTATGATTGATTTGAATGTTTAACCTCACTGAGAACAAAGAGACTTAAATCAAGACTCAGATCCTGAATTCTTGCTCAATTCTACACATATCTAATGTGAGCTAGTTTATTATTAGCACATAACTAGCCAGACTGCTATCTTGGCTGTGATAAATGAAAGGCTGTGTCCCAAACTGCCTTAGATAAGATTAGTACTGACATCTATGGTGATTTACTATTTAGTACATGTGTACACTGCAGCTGGGATTATTATTAGCAGTTAGCTAGACAGTCTGCCATCTTGGCTGTGATTTAAAAAAAGGGTAGTTCTGTTTTGGTATGCAGCTCACAGTTACTTCAATCTCTAAATAGGGAAACATTAGTTGTTAAATGCACATTGCTTACACCATCACCTTTGGCCTCTAAGGCTGTTTGTGGAGAGGAAAGCTTTAGTTTCAGACTAGCCTCACACTGTGACCTGATATGAGGTGCTTTGACGCTAGCAAGCGACAGCTACTAAAAAGGCCATGCATTTACAAATACGCTCCCGATACAAGCTAAAGATAGCATGGGGTTTAAGTGAATTTGTAAAAACTGGATGTGGGTAGAGACAGCTGATGGAAATGGCAGTACCAGAGATCTTGGGTTCAACCCCAAAAGCCTTAGGAGAACTCCAGGTCCCAGATAAATGGGAGGGTTGCAAGAATTGGATTAGCTCGCCTAAAAAACTGCGCACCAGTGCAACAGGGAGTCTTGACCTTAACTCCTTTTGATATGAACTGGAATAACAATAGCCAGAGCTTATTCTACAACCCGATCTCACAGTCACGTTCCAAAATCAAGTAGATCTAGTCTACTAGCCTTCTCACAACAATAATAACACATCGCACTTATATAGCGCCTTTCACAACACCCAAGAGTGAAGCCTGTTCTACTAAAAGGGAAACAAACGTCACTACTAAAATCCTGTATGTCCTAATTTTTATGATCAGTTCCCCAAAACAATCCGGCTTCAAGTCTGTGTTGCTATTACTTTAATGCAAACCGTCCAGATGCAAACCGTCCTCTGCGCAGGATTGTGAGAATCAATCGGCTTGTTTTCATGCTTGTGAGAAGGATCATAAACAGTCAGGGTGAGGAGCCGTTCCATTCGCAGCTGGAAGGCATTGTGGAAACAGCACGAGAGCGTTAATGGAATCCATCGGCCCAAGTGCTCTTCCGACGAAAGCAAGACAAACAGTGCAACAGTGCCACGCACTGAGCTTAGCCTGTCCAATTAAATCCGCTGAACAATTCAGTCAAGAAGGCTGTTCCTGTAGGTCCACATGACCCGGTTCGGAACGAGACGAACACCATACCATCACTTTGTCTAATCAGATTACTTCATTAGCAGCTTTCAATTATCCGTGGTTTGGCTAAATTGAAGGATTTGTTTAATAACTGGGTCGAGCTCAAATGTCTCAGAAGGCTATTAGGGTGTTATTCTAGTTCTGTGGTTTTGGACGGAAGCATAGCCAGTCAGAATCCTTCTATTTTTTTCTCCTCTTAAAGGAGAAAGGAAATTGGAAAGTTCTGTATTCAACAAGGCTGAATGAAGTTTCTGTTTAACATTACAAAACGTTCATTCATGTGTGTCGTCTAAAGAGACGTATAAAAATCATACAGGAAAGATGAGGTCGTTTTATAACCCCCCAGCTTCACAGACCCAAGTTGGAGTCCCAGCCTGGCCACTGTCTGTGTGAAATTGCATGTCCTATAAGTGGATCAAGGATTCTGAGTGGGTTTCCTACAGGTACTCCAGATTTCTTCCAAATTTGTATCACGTCTCTAAAGTGTCCCTGCATTGGGGTTGGTTCTCGTCTTGGGTCCTGTGCTACCGGTTAGAACCCGGTCCACCAGGAATGACTTTGTAACGCTTTCCATAACTGCCTCTGAACAGCCTTACTAAGATATTCATAAATATCATAAATATAGTGACATGGAGGCAAAAGAATCCTTTCTAAGTGGGCATGTGCTCAAAATGGTAGTGAAAAAAGGTCTAAAACTGGGCACAACAGTTGGGTATTACACAGACACAATTGGCTCTGTCTGAGGGAGGGAAGGTCAGACTAGAGATCGTCCTGCTAAAAATGGTTTAAACACAGGCTGCCCAAGAACGAAATCACATGTCTATGACGAGACCAATGTCTCAGTGTGTGACGGTTCTTTCCAGTGATAAAAGTTTGGTGATAAAACTGAGGACGTGGGAGTCTCGGGCTACATGTCCGAAGCAGGGGTGGTGCCATAAGAGGTTTGCCAAAAAAGAAAACAAATGCGTGCATGGGTAGAATGAACTCCAAACAAATGTATATGTAAAATGCTTGCCTTTTCATTGCAAAAAAAAAAAAAAGCAACATAAATCCCACTCTCTCAGTAAGCTCTCACTAGCCTCTAATTTCCCCTAACCATTGCTTCGAAAATATTTTTTGATCTGGAGCTAAGTGGCGAGGTCCACTAACGAGGCACTCCGACACTAAATTCCATACGCACCCAACTTCGGAGGACAGATTACTTGGAGATCTGATGTGGCATCAGTGTTGACACTCGCAAAGATTTGTTGTTCTCCTTAAAACATGTCTGGGACAATAAATATTTCGCTAACGGCACAACACCACAATAATCCGATTCCTTAGGCCAAAACACAAAACACTCCAGTGAGGAGTTCTCCTTGTCCTAAAAACTGCACTAGAGCTCATTCATTCAAGCTCACTCTTGTCCTCCATTCAAAAATGGTTTAAATAAGAACTGTAAATCATGCTGTAACTCATCTGCCCCACTGACTACAACTCCCAAGCTTAAGCAGCTCCATACCCTTCTTCTTCTCTTTCTTGGATGGTGTCTTGACGGGTGCCTGTTCGGCTGCAGGCATGCCGGGCTCCACCTCTGCAGACATTTTTTTGAGGCCAGCCTCACGTGACGTGGTGATCAAAAGCAGATCTTGGAGCGTCTCTCCACACCGTACTCTCTCACCGCAGCTTGAGTCAGCACTGAGCCATGTTCAGCAACGCAGGAGCTGGGGAGAAACGAAGGGCTGAGTTAGAGAGTGCTGCTCAAAGACACACATTAGTTCCATTTGTGACTAGTAAAAACAATTAAAGTTCTACGTACTTATAGTCATCGAAACAAACTTCCACAACCCTTAAAAAGGTCTTACTAATTGCAAAAAATCATAATACGAAAACTTCTGATGTAAAGAGCTGGTCATCTCAACGGCCAATCAACGCTGCAAACCCACGTGCAGAGGCGGGAGTTTATGAGCAGAAGTCCGTCATTCCCACGTGAGACTGTTTGAAGTCGGTTGATGTGTTTAGAGACTTTTTTTGTGAATTGCTCATGTTTGTGTGGACGACTTTCCGCTAGTTATTTATTCCAAGCTGAAGATGGTGTTCGTAAGTCTTTGTGCCTGTCCTATTGTAGGTAGTACTGCTTTATTTGTCCCCCTACTACCTGTATATTCTCTGTAACCTATAACTATATAAACTGGTCCGCATTCACTCATCTGGCTGATCTTCCATGTTGTTCGTAATACAGTCTATCGATGCATTTTTGGCTCTAACAAAAATATCCATCATACCATTCTTCTTAAGTGTTACAGCCTTAACCTAGACAGGGTCGTAACGGTACACGTTTTTTCTATAATTATTGTAATAAATATTGTACTTCCATAAATTAAATGTGCGGTGGCATTAGGGATTCGGTGTAGATGGTAGCGTTCCACTCATGTTTTCATTTACGTATTCTCACATTTTCTTGTAAAAAATACCCTTTATGTTTACATTAGAGTAGCATAAGAAGACTATGTGACTATGGTACGGTACTATGGTACATCCATTTCGGTCAATGACCTGTTTCATGGCGCATACCTGTATTAAATAATTGGATGATCTTTAAAATCAATCAATCAATCCGTTTCGCTGTCAGTCACCCACTCATCCTCATCACATATCCCAGTATACCTGTAATAATAACCTCTACACTCCCCACTAATCCATTTTCATCTTGACTTTTTTATTACACCCAAGCTTAGTAACTGTGACCCTTAAATCAAGGCAGCCACACTATAAACAGCTGACCAACACACCCTGTCTAACTAAAAAGGCTGTGCTGATGAGATATAAGCTTAAACCTGTCATTGCTTCTTACCGCACACTCTCCATTCAGACAGCGCATCCCATGTTTCCTATGTCCTATTCATTAATGAGCGTGCTGGAATGGTGCTGATTGGCCTGAACTAATTGTGGGCCTCCTGTGGGGGTTCAGGGGATCTGGTGGAGGTACACCGAGCTAAGCATTAGTCCAGCAGAGCTCTGAGGTTGCATTAACTTTCTTTTTATTTAGGGATCAGCAATACTGGACCGGGGATGACCAAACAGTTGGATAAGACTGAATTTGTTGTGGGGATATACTATATACATGGACCATCTATCACTTTAACAGCCGAGGTCTTAAGAATTATAAATAGGAAATCGAAACGTGTCTTATATACATCTAATTCGCTAAGCAATTCAGACACTAAAGTCGAGGAACAGAATTACCAATAACTGTTTATTATACAGACAATAAACACAAATATATCGATTGGTAAGTTTTAATTTATTAAAAAGAAAGTTTACTTACAGTCAGCTAATAAAATGCACTATTCTACCTACTGAAGCAAATCAGTGAGATCCTGGTCTTATAACCAAAGTCTAGGACCCAGTTTGATTAGTGATTATAAGTTTGTTATGATGAACTCTTCATGTTAATCTTATCAGTCAGAAATGTAACGGCAGACTAACAGAGCATCAGCAGCTTCACTGGGCTTAACAGCTGGACTTAAAAGATAACGTTCCTGTCAGATGAACAAAGCTCTGATCAGCCGTGGATGGTGTTTAATGAAAGACGCCGAGTTTAAGACCTTCAGTCTTAATGCTCTTCATCTGAGCTGTGAATCCATTCAGAGCCCGAGATATTTGATTTAAAGTGCTGACTTCATTTCACTTTTCAAGAGCTTCCAAATACTAAAGGTGACAAACCTTTGGCTCAGGATGGTCATTAATAGCTTCATCTTCCAAATTTATATAATCTTCAAAACTAATACAATTTCTAAACTAATTATAGCTTTCATTTCGGCAGTTTTATAACTTGGCTGCTTTTTAGGGCGGGCGTTATTGCTACGTTACGTGTGTGCTGTGGATTAATACTTATAGAGCGTCGGTCAGAGTGCTATTATCTTCAATAATATCACAGGGGGGACGTCTCTCAGCCAATCAGACTGCGTGGTCGGAACTAACTATGGTATAATTAACATTATTGTTTAAAATGTTAAAAACTACCTACAAAGTATCTAAACTCAACTACCATATTTTTCGGACCATAAGGAGCACTTAAAATCCTTTAATTTTCTCAAAAATCGACAGTGCGCCTTAAAATGCGGTGCGTCTAATGTATGAATTAATTCTGGTTTAGTCTTCGACCTAGAACCGATTGTAGATGGTACACGGCGCTCATAAAAATCTGTTGGTCAAAATGTTTTTACACGGTCTTGGTAAGTTACGAAGCTTACGGCAACCGTAGTGCGCAGCATCGCGGAGTAATACGGTATGTGCTTCAGCATTAGGGTATGTGCATTCATCCATTCATTTTCGAAGCGGATTTCAAACTCAGCGCTATCAGTCACGCAGTACAACATGGACATAGAGCAGCTGCGAGAGAATTCAACATTAACGAATCAATGATACATAAGTGGAGGAAGCAAGAAGACGCCCTGCGCCAGGTAAAGACCAAACTGAGCTTCCGACGGAACTTAAGAGTTTTGTTTCATTTAATGCGTCTAATAACCCGGTGCGCTTTATGTATGAAAATAGAGCCGTTAGCAGACGATCATTGATATCGCGCTTTATAACCCGGTGCGCTTTATAGCCCGAAAATACGGTACTATGTGAATATGGCCCAAAATTATTCAAGCTATCTCTAACCGAAAACATGGCAAAAGGAAGCGAGTGCCTTCCTCGCATCTGGCATCCACAGAGCCTGACACAGGCTGCCTGTTTTCACACTATTGTTTTCATTTTCGCTAATCCGGATAACCCGAAGCTGAGTTGAAAACCCCTGGCACAAATATTTGGGATACCTATCGTCTCGCCCACGTCCACTTACTGAAGACGAGGAAACGATCTGTGAAAGTCTATAAATATCTTGCGCTAGTCCGAGTCAAAACAAATGGCGGCACTTATTAATCGCAGAGTGTTGAAACCCTTGAGCCTGGTGCGAGCTGTGAGAAAGAGGGAACCGATTGTTCCAGGATTTACAAATCCTCATGTAGATCCCAAAACAAATCGAATATGTACACAAAGGCACAGCTGTACTGCAACTGAAAGCTCTGTTTACAGCTGACTAATTCCCAGGTCATGTACTGTTACGAGTAAACAGAATTTCCCTATTTGTAAACGACGTTATCTCAGACCACGTTTCCTTCTTTTCAGCTCGGGTGAACATAAGCACTTTTTCCCTCCATCACCTGCTCCTTCATACTTGCCCTGGCTCTATAATTAGCTTCACCTCGGCAGACCTTTTGGCAGGTAACGCACGTAAACGGAGCTGCGAGACTATAAGTAGAACACGGGTTCCATCATGAAAGAGTGCCAACGCCCGCTGTTTCTGCTTCCTGTGTGCAAATAAGGTCAAAAAGTCAAGAATGGGGTGGCAGACGGGGAGATTAGTCTGACAAGTTCTTCCTCATACCTCATGCAGAAGACGCTCAGTCTGAGAGGGCTGATCCTCTAGAAGTGTACACAAAGGAGTCCAGATCAAACCGGGAGCAGGCATGGATAAATCAGGCCTCAGAGCAGACCGTCACAGCTATGAATGAGGTGATGTATTATGTGTTAACCACTAAACAAAAGATATTCTGGGACTGTGGTAGCCTAGTGGTTAAGGTAGTGGACTATGGACCAGAAGCTCCAGGGTTCAAATCCCACCTCTGCCAAGCTGCCACTGTTGGTTCCTTGAGCAAGGCCCTTAACTCACAACTGCTTGGATTGTAAGACTGTACCAATTGTAAGTCGCTCTGGATAAGGGTGTCTGCTAAATGATGTAACTGTACATATTTTGGATTTTTCCACAAACTGTTGCATTAAAATCATGGGTATTAGTATGGACTTTGCCCCCACATTTGCTGCTACAACATGCTTTGTTTGATTTTTTTATACCATGACTCTAAGGTCAGGTTTTGTTAGAAAATCAGCCCTGGCTCGTTTTTTGGCATTCCCATGCATTTTCAAGGAGTCTGATGAAATTGAGCTCAAGGTTCTGTGCAAGCCAGTACAGTTCTCAACCAAAGTCAGCAAACCAATTGCCTACGAACTTTGTTCAAGAACAGCGAGTTGATGAACTGACTGGTTGGAAGCGGAAATCTAGAAATGTGTCAGTGCGAGTCACTGGAGAATTAGTATAACCCATTCTAATGAAACTAATGTTTGTTGAAGGAGAATCCAGAAATGCTTTATATTATCCATGTTAGAAATGAGGGCTCCTGAAAGAGCAGAGCTCAGTAATTAGAAGGAACGTCCACAAACTTTTGTCTTTATTCTGCATAATACACTACATCAAATTTGACCTCGACTTCACAAAACTGCTAGCAGAATCATTTTGAAACTGTTTGCCTATGGAGAATCCTGAAATGCTTCATATTATAAATGTGTTACAAATGAGCATTGCTGAAAGAGCAGAGCTTGACAATTAGAAGTAAAGTCTACAAACTTTCATCTTTATAGTGTGTAATACACTATATCCATGACTATATGTTGACCTTGACTTCACAAAGTCCTAGAGGAATGATTTTCGCTTCCCAAACGTCTATTTTACCTCTAAGTGTGACGAACAAGTAGTTCCACGATTTGAGCAATCACACCTGTAGCCTTCACAAAGATCACTATTTATAAACTACTAGATTTACTTTAACTGCATCCCAATGTAAGGCATTCATACGGTTAAATTTCTCCCTCGTTGTGAAACCCTGCTAGATGTACGTTTGAAGCATCTTCCCCACGAGATGACTTCAGCACATTCTGGTCAAACCCAAGCCCGAAAACTTGCATAAATATTTGCTCTTTGGTTGCGCCCTGACAGGACCTCCAGCTCCCCCTCGCTGACTATGCCAAAGGACAGGGTGAATGAGGGGGACGGAATCAGGAGGCACAAAATCTGACAGTCCCTGCAGTCAGGGAGAACAATAAGCGTACAGTAAACATCTCTCTCTAGCCTGGTTACATGCTGCTCTTTTCGCACAGGATCTCTTTAAATACACACTTCAAGAAAAAGGGCGGGAAGCCAAGGCCTTTTAGCTCAGCTGTGTGCCAGAAATGTCCTTCTGAGGGCAACTCGGCGGACAAAGCATCTCCGGGGATGTGGTTTAGTAGTCAAGTAGGCAAGACTGCAGAGGTTATGTAAAGGCACGAGGCCACGTTTGTTTGATTCTCCGAAGACTACACCTTACAATTACACCGTTACAGAAAGTACAAACTGGAACCTGGGTAGCAATTAAGCGAACACCAAGCTTCAAAGTTTCCTTGTTTGCAGGAGTCGCAGACTTTTCGTTACGTTTGAGACACATCTAACAGGGTTACAACGCGCCCACAATGACCGGTTATTATTTCAGGGTGAAGCGCTAACAATCAGTCGCCGTTAACATGCGTCACAACTTTTTTTTGCTATTGTAGCTATATATAGGGTTAACATGGTGGTCTCATGGTGCCATTCTGATGAATGATGAAGGCATTTTGCAAGTCAAAGTACAGGGCAAGGGTTAAACACGACATATTTCCAAGCGCTGATTTGTTTTCTAGTAATCTGCTCTGAGAGAGAGAGAGAGAGAGAGAGAGAGAGAGAGAGAGAGAGAGAGAGAGAGAGAGAACCAAACGGATATTTCCTTCCTTGTGAACTTTGGTTAACATTTTTTCTAAAAAACAAGCAGGTCAAATCAAGGTTGGACTACAATGTTAATGATGTTGTGATATGTGGAGCTGGTCAATGGGAAGCACTTCCAGTCAATGATTAGTCAGAGGTCTTGAATCATGCAAAAAAAAAAAAGAGAGGATAACAAAATAAAGAAATGATATTGCACATAACTCAAGTGAACCTTCCTGGAAACCTCCCTCACACCAATTAAGACAAGTACTACCAACTATACTCTGGCTTTGCAGAGCAAACACACAATCAATCACCAGAATCAGTTAAACAAACACAATGGACAGACTACACACACACACACACACACACACACACACACACACACACACACACACACACACTTACTTTTCTGTTTCTGTTCAATAAAACCCTTTGTTACTATAATGTGAAACAATAACATACTACAAATGCATTTATAAAGTCCAGCAATGTTGCCTTTACTACTTCTTTAACCACACAATGTAAGGGTCACCGCGGTGCAATGTATCAACGTCTCTTTCCAATGGTACATGAAGTAGATCATGGCTGACACACCGTGCACACCAACTGGAACCTTGGAAATTTGAACGCCTCTTCATCAGAATCCCTAATTCGAACTAAAATTCTGACTTCTGGCATCTTAAATAAAACACTCAGTGGTGCGACCATCCAAAGACAATGCACGTACAGTACTCCAGTCCAGTCAGTGGCGATATTGCACCAATACGTATGCCAATCGCCATGAAACTCAAAGGAAGAAGAACTAGGGTGAATATAAGCATATTATGTCTATTGTATTATTATTATTAGTAGTAGTAGTATTATGTCAGTCTAAGGGTGCAATTTCAGACACCCTTTCAGTCTCAGCACTGCCATCCCAGTGATAAGAGTGACTACAAAGTATCACTTATTTCATGTATTTTTGGATTATTATTATTGTATTACATTCCTTTGCTTAATTAATAATTAATTACATACAAACTATCATTTGAAAGTCAGGAACAGATTAATCCTATTTATTACTTCTTATGGGGAAATTTGATTCTTACTTCAAACAAAGAGTTCAAACAACCTTTTGGAACCAATTAAGTTTGAATTCTGAGGTTCCACTGTATATTTATTTCATTTATGCAACTGTATATCTTTAAAGTGCGGCTTTCTCTACATCTTCAAATAACTGATTAGTTATATGACCTCTAGACCATGCTTGGATGGAAATAAAGCCTGAAGCAACACCAAAGCTTCGGAGATAGGAAATCCAACCACGATTCGTAAGTGTTAAGTATGTCCGGATCTGATACCGAGTACTGGGATTGATGTCAGGGTTGATCTAAAACTCTGAATCAGTATCAAATCCATTTCATTTTCCAATTGAACCTATTTTATGCAATATAGGCATGTGATGGGGTTCGTCTGGCACAGTGCCCTACTAAGGTAGTCACCAGAGTTTGAGACGAGAATGAGACAGGGATATGGATACAGGGAGAGTAGGCTTTTCCTCCATGCTGACTCCCACTAACTAGGAAAGGCAGCCGGTGCAAAGCAAGACTCTCACTCTATGGCCCAGACTGTACGTGGCACAACATCTGAACAACATCAGAACTCAGAGACCCATAAAATACTGGAAATTTTAAAACTGGGATTAGGACAAAATGAATAAGTACAGAGTAAGTATAACAAACAAATAAACTGACAGCTTAGTGTATTGTGTACACACTCTAATGAGTATTATTAAAGTATCGCAACAAGCTTGTTAAATCTTCTCACAACAACGACGCCTAAAAGGATCGTTTTCAGCTCGTCCAGGAGTAGATGTTTAACATAATTACCATAAACTCGCATTGTCACTCAGCCCCTGTTTGTGGTAAACATCAAGTCAAATAAATCTTCCCAGCACAAGTTCTCAGAGCGAGTGCCGTCTTCAGGGTGAAACCTGAGCGTGGATAATGACACAATGCTAATCTTCCATCTTGTGTGGCATATTCGATTATTACTGTCATGTTATAAAACACAAGCAAACACTGCCCAAGGTTTGGCGTTAATACGTCCGCAACATGCTCCCTAAACACAGCAAGTTGAGCCATTTAATGATCTAGGGCTGTAATTGTTTGAGAATCTCAGACCTGAGACAATTCCACTGAGTGAGAGCCGGTCAAACTCCTGACTCTCCCACGACTACAGACTGGCTTCAGATTTACAGTTTATGGCAATCTTTGGTGATGTTTTCGGTATACATGGTGGACAAGCTTCTTAAACATTTTGGCATCCACCAGCAAATATCTATTATAAACCATTGTGGTAAGATATTTAACACTCAAAATTGTAAACCAATTTCAACTGATGTTCAGAGACCTCAACATAGTTAGCCACATTGCTAGCTAGTCCTGCATTGCTGTGTGTTAGCTGTGCTAACATTATCTACAATTAATCATTATTAAGGCATATTTATGGTTGAATCTACTGAAATACTGAAGAACAAGTTGTTTATTAGCCTCCTGATCTGAGGTAACCTTCTTCTTTGAGCAGCTTTCTAACGTTACCTAGATAAGATTATTTTAACACATTTGGCTAGTATTAAAGAAGCTGTGGGCAGTATAATGATATAACTTGTATAACGCCCAGTATTCAGGAAGCAGCATCTTCACAGTCTAGTGTTGCTGAGCATCAAAACAACTACTGAACTATGGAACTATAGAAACTGATACTAATCCCTAACGGTGAGTCAGTAACTATTTCAAACACCAAAAGGACATTTCTTCATAGATGTAGACATTTCTCTATTTGTATTCCTTAACCAGGCAGCTGTAGGTTTTGTGGTTCATATGGAGAGGAGGTCAGTTGTCACAGCTTTAATGTGAAGAAAACAAATGGTTCCACATCTGGTGTCAACTTTCTCCTTTTTTTGAATAAACCACCAACCAGTGCAGGGCTTTAAGTGATTAACCAGATTTTAAATCTTTTTTCTTATTACGAGAGAAAAGTAGTACAGCCAGTGTTGAGGTCATTTACCTCAGCATGTGGTCACCCTCCCCTGCCCCACCAAGTCAAATACTTCCCTTACATAAAAACATACCATGACTTCTCTACTGACCTGTGTACTGTATGTAGCCAATGAAAATACAATAAATAGTCACTTTCACCCACACAGTCTGAGTAAAACAGAAGAGAGACAACAAAGAGACGTGCAAGTGGGGAAAAAGCTGGTGAGGGTCCACATTGTTCATGGAGACTTTCCTTCCTTTCTTTGTCCTTGCTGAACTTTCTTCCCCAAGCTCGCTTTTTCTTTCTCACTCTAGCTGGATGGCCTGAGACAAGAAATGTTATAAACTGAAGGAATGGCTCGAGGAGGGAAATTAAATGGAGCACCAACATCTGCTTCCAATAAAGCTGCACACATTGCAGCTAACGAAAAAAACACAAGTGTCTCTGAGTCATACCTAAAGATTTTTTAAAGAAATGCTTTCACTGCTTACAACAAAGCTCATCAACAAAGCTTTTTTTAAAGTAAGGGTGCAGTTGCTTTCTGCAAGATTAAATCTTTGTAGCAAACAGGACATTTTCCATTAACGTTTCTGGTAATGTTTACCCTATACGGTTTGTACTCGTCCTTATGGGACGGAGTTCGCACTGGCATTTCCTGCACTCGACGAGACATGAAGTGAGCCGAGGTAGTGGGCAAAGACAGAAAAATGCTATCATTATGTATTTTTCCAGGCGTCCCTGACATTTTCGCCCCTCCTACTTTGTCTTCCTGTCATCTCCCATTTCTTTTTCCTTCTCCCTTTCCACATCCTGGACCACTATAAAGTTCCAGGTCTATAAACACACACACATTCCTTCAAACTGAGCTCATACCTGCTGAATGCAGGAGAGAAAGTGTTTGTACACATGTTCTCCTAAAATAAAATACAATTTAAAAAGCTTGCTTCTACCGATAGGTGGTGTGTTGTTAAATAATCAGATGTCAGTTGGTCAGCATATTACAGATTTAGAACTCATATTAGAACATTTTAATCTAATAGCAGATGTCCTTAACCAGAGCAATTGTGGATTAAAGATCTTGCTCAAGGACCTAACAGTGACAGCTTGACAGAAGTGGGATTTGAACCCTAGATCTTCTTATCCACAGTCCACTATGTTAACCGCTAGGCTGCCAAAATTATTTCAGTTTTTTTCTCAGGCATTGGGTAACTTCAGCTAGTTCTATTAGAGGTTTTTGTCTATATGTGTTGTTTAGTACCCTGTAACACTTTTTTCCAGATTTCAGTCACTTCTCTATCTGGTTTTATATGTAATTATTGTATATATTTGTCTTTTGATTTGTATAGTGTCCTTAAGTGTTAAGGAAGGTTTAAATAAATATTATTATTACCCTAAACAGGTTTACTCCAGGACGAAAATATTTACCATTACTGTTGAGCTGATAAAACACATAAAGGGTAAGAAAACACCGAAAAATGTGTTTCGAATGAATCACATCGACAGATGAAAAAGCTGCCACATTTACATGTCGTAACTGCAAACAATAATGTAACCAGTACTGCGTTTTTTGGTAGTAATTATGGACATTTAGTGCACCTTAAACATTTCTTGGTGTAAAAAAAAAAGTTACACAGGTCGGTTCGTGCACCAAATTGTGCCTTACATCTCAAATGTAGGGACCTAATCCTCCAGATGGACAAACCGACGGATCAAGTAGCTCAGCTCGCGACCGGCACGCGATTTGAAACACAACCCTTCACGTCTCAAAATACAGTACATGTCAACCGAGAATAGAAAGCACAAAGGTCAAAACGTGTAACAACACACGTCTAAAAACAGCGAACGCGTGTTCCCGAAGGATATTTTGCCTGTGTCGTGTCAATAAGACGGTAAGAGAAGGAAAAGTTGGTGTGCCATAAGGTTTTATGGGAGCATACCGTTGTTTACGAGGTCGCGTCTCATTTCAGCCGTGCGCCCTTCTAAGCTAAAACAAGCCGCATCTGGTATAGACTACAGTTCTGATTATTATACGAACATTACAGCCTCGTTCAAACAATTCGCTACTGTAATTAATCGGCGATTTATGATAGTAGTGGTCTTTAAAGACATTGAAGCAACCCGTCCATCCTTCGCACTAATACGCTCACAGTTTTAAAAAATACATGAATAAAGAAGCAGCTGTAGAAGCAGCTGTACTCACCCACACCGAGTTAACCAACAGGACTGGGAGCTCGCATAGCCTAGTCCTTAATAGATCTCTGTTCGGACCGAATGGCTGTATTTGGATAACCTACAAATCGCGGTCGGTTGTAAACGCGATGTTTGCAGTCAGATGTTGGCACTTCAGCTGTGGAATGCGCTGTGATGTTCCAGCAGCCCGAGATCCAGAAACTCCCCCACTGAGCTCAGCCAGCCTTCTGCGCGCATTTAACCCTGTGAGCTCCAGATCCTAATCCACCCTCTCCTCACCGAGGCCGTGTCTCAAATCCACCTTGTTCTCACTGATCTCTGAGAAAACCTCTGAGGTCCAGATCCTAATCCATCCTCACCTTAGTAAGGCCGTGTTTCAATCCGCTTTCAACCCTCTGCACTCCAGATCTTACTCCACCCTTTCCTCCCTGAGGCTGTGCCCAATCAGCACTAACCTCACTAAATTCAGACAGATCTTAATCCATCCTCTCCTCGCTGAAGCTGTGTTCCTTTCCTCCCTGTGCCAGCTGATACTGTGCCCTAGCCCACACAGTCTTCAGTGAGGCGGTGTCCCCAATCCTCCCAATTCTTTGAGACTACCCACCAATCCAACCTGTGCTCATTAAGCTCGAGTTCAAATCCACCCTGTGCACAATGAGGCAGTGTCCCAATCCCCATTGTCCTTACCATTGGTTGTGTCCCAATCCACCATATGCCCATTGAGGCTACACTCCAATCCACACTGTGCTCACTGAAGCTGTGTCTGAATCCACCCTATGCCAACTGGTACATCTGAATCCACCCTGAGCTTACTGACGCTGGATCCCAAATCCATTCTGATCATATCTGTGCCCAGGCTTCTGTATGGATTTAACCCTGTCTGCTTCAGATTGTAATCCATATAATAATCATAGAAATTCTTATATAACATGTTTGGGAAATGTCAACCTGACTCTGGCTTCTGTGGCGCTCATTGTCATAATTTCTGTCTAGACAGCTAATTCTGCGCTAAAACTTCGCTGTTCCTGATCCTCTTAGGTGGATTTCCTGTAATGTCCTTGTACATTGGCCATGTGAAGTCCTGTGGGAGTTACAGCACTTTGATACTTGACATTTCGACAGACTTAAGTGATCAAGCTCCGGGGGGCCCCGGGCAATGACATTTATTAAGCAAGCATGCTGTAATATGTCTGGCTGTGTAATGTTTGACATGAGACCACCTCACCATGGAAGATCTAGTTGAGAGCACAGGAGGAAAAAAACATTTTTAAATAGCTCACTTAGGTCTATATTTAACTCCCGAACTGAATGTTTAAACAAATCGAATGACCTAACCATCAAACAGGCTTCCATACACAACAGCTCTGTTTGAACAGAGAGATCAGGAGGCTGAGTTTGTTTTGTTTTTGCTCAGTTTTAATTTCCACGTCTGACTGTGTATGGAAACCAAATTCACGTGGCTGAATGCATTTGGTGAATGCAGCTTGGAACTCTTGAGTTAGTCTTTCAAGCAAGGACAGACCAGTTTAATGTTAAATGCTCCACAGCTCACACTGTTTTGTGTACGGCTTCTGAGCTGTTTTGTTAGTCCTAAACGTTTCGCTAAATGATTGTGTATGGCAGGGTCATCAGACCCACTTTACTGGGGTCTGTGCCCCACTAAAATCACGGTGGTAAAATGTCAATTTTATCCCGGACTACCGAGCAGATCCTACAGGACATGCTACGCAACTACAGTACAGTTACTACATTTCCCATAATGCCCCAGGATCTTTCCAAAACACTTTCAGTCAGAGCCAGTATCCTTTGGTTTTTCGCATGGAGTAATGTACATCAGCAAAAGGTTTATAGAAAGTCAGCCACAATTTTTCATCCTTTTTGTTTAACAGGCTTATTTTTGCAAAGGTGTGCCCCTATGACTGCCTGGCAAGCAGAGGAGTACAGCAGTGCCCCTCTAAATTCTGCCCCAGTACGACTAGCAGTCTAGAAACACTGCCGCTTCCTGTAATTATTAGCCTGAAAATGTACTAGTCATTACTTGTCCAAATACATTTGGTCTTACTGTCTACCCTTCTTGCTTCTGTTCACTGGATGTTAACGGGAGCTACTTGGAATCTCACAACACAGTTGACCGTTGGAACCATAATATGAATAAAACTCATTTTTGGCTCCCCTGTTTACCTTGGTGGCCATTAAGAGTCTGCAGATGGCTCCAAAGTGAACATGCAATATATAGCAGGCTTTTATGGAAAGCTTTCCAATGCCACATGGTGTCTGCTGGAAGAAAGAAGGATGGAATTAAAAGGTGGACCGGACACGGACCACACGCTCTCTCTGTTATCAGTAATCTGTGTCGACAGGCATGTAATGATCGTGTCAGAGGAATTTAAAGGAAGTAGGAAGAGGATATGCATGGCTCTCACACTAACCTTGGTATGGCCTTTCATCCTGCTACCATCCCTCAACGTTTTGCTGACACAGGGACATTACTTGGTGCGATATTCAACCTCGCCCTCAGAGACATCACATTCCCAATAGACACAGACAATGGATCGTATTTAATGCACAGAAATGTGAAAAAGCTATAGAGTTTTTGGGTCCAATCATCAACAATATGTTAATATATGGTCATTAAAGCGTGGCTAAAACATAAGTTTAATGGTGGCCTAAAACTTTTGCAGCAGTATGTTCTCTAGAATTACACACTTCCTCACACATCCCTATCATAGTCTACATTTTATTTTAATTTTCAAATATACGTATGCATATATGCTCTCCCTGTTCATTTTTTTAGCTTCTGATTATTTAAACTATTACTATAAACTTATTAATTAGGTAAGTTAGTTGAATTCTTACATACATCTAAGCAAACACACAAGGGCAAATCTACTACCAGCCTGGTTTTTTTTTTACTAAGGTACTTTGTTGCCATGGTGAAGCTGACTGCTCGGCATTTTATCCTCAGCTATTCAAACAGCAGCTCTGAGTCACACCACCATCTGAAGGTGTATTTCACTCGAGAGCTTCGCAGCGAACGAGAACCGTATCGTTTAGAGGAAAATCCACGAGGGATTCGAGCATAACTTGTGAATTATTTACTCGGCTTCCATGAAGGCCGAGGTTAAAAAAGGTCACGAGTCTCACAATGTCACCTATCGCCCCCTATCTCGGCTCACAAGGACGTCTTTAAGAGAAGGGGATGGATTAATAAAGCCCACATTCACTGGGGGATTCTTAATGTGGTGAATATTTGAGAGCGGATCTTCAGTGTGTTCATTGTGCTCATGGCGCTGCAGCACTGACGTGTCTTTGTGGATGAACTCGATTACACTGCATGTTTGGGGTTATTAACGGGACAGGATATCAAAGGCTTTTGGAGTACAGTAAGCTTCAGTAATGACTTATCATAAAAGAATCTGCTGATGTGTTAGGAGAGTAAAAGTCGGCGTTTTACGCTACAGGTTTACAGAGGATTTGGGCTGAATCTCTATACCTGACGCTCTTCACACAGACGTATCTGTTCTACCCCTGTCCACTCTGGGCTCGGAAAGAGAGGCAAAACTATGACATAATATTAATTTCACGTCCGTTGTAGGCTCACCTCACAGCTCCACGTCTTCAACCTAATCAGCGTAAAGCTGTGGCTGCTGGTTTTCATGCACTCCTGACTTCACTGGTTCCTAAATGAAACTTAATTAATTAATCAAAGAACTGCCTTGTGCTTTCCCCAGGAAAAAAATGTACTGTGAAATTTGACAGTAGAACCATGAAGTGGCCAAATTACCACCAAAATTCATAGTAGAACTGTGAAATAATTCATGGTCCGTTCACAGTCAACCAAGTTTACAGTTGTACTATGAAATTTGACAGTAGAACCATGAAGTGGCCAAATTACCACCAAAATTCATAGTAGAACTGTGAAATAATTCATGGTCCGTTCACAGTCAACCAAGTTTACAGTTGTACTATGAAATTTGACAGTAGAACCATGAAGTGGCCAAATTACCATCAAAAATTCATAATAGAACTGTGAACTTCATGGTCAAAGTGTGAAAGTTCACATTAAAACTGTCGAAACAGTGTAAAACAGTTTTACTATGAAAAGTCACAGTACATTTTTTCCTGGGTCCCATCCCTGCTGGAACGAGACACGAGCGAGGATTAGTGCAGAAAGCTACAGGCTAGTGTGTGTTGTTTGGTTCATGGACAGAGCACTTAGATAAACGAGAAAACGGTTCCATAAAGTCGCCGCGACGTTTATCACCATCATTCTCCAGCCTTTCAGCTATATTCTGCCAGATACGTTCTTGAATATCGATGTTTTTATAATCAGCGTGTAGCTAGTCGTATAAGCTCTCGTGCTGTGCCACGAGCAGGAATGAGCTGTTCTGCCTGACAACCGAACTCTTATTGGTCAGCCTGATCCGAACAACGCAGAAATTTGAATTTTACGCAGCGTCGCAGTTTGTCAGTTTCGGACTCTGTGAGAAGGACGGCGTTAACAGACCTGTGTTCTTTTACAAAACCCTGGACCGTCTATTCAATAGTCCAGTACCACAAACCAATGTACTTTCACTTCCAACTAAACGGGAGTTACATCTGATACATCAAGACCTGATGCTCTTTCTTGGCTGGAATGCCAACGTGCATCCAATATGGCTCTATGTAGATGTCGACCGTCCCTTATGTAGGTGGTGGAGACTTTTCTGTCACGTGTTTAAATACCAACGTCTCGCTCCCCTCTACATATACAGTGAGAACCACCATTTTCCTGAACGTCTACGAATACAGAAATATAGAAATGCAATTTCCTTTATGGGAAGTGGTGAGAAAAAGGCATGTGTCAGGTTTTCTCTGGTAGGGCAGGGGTTTATATAGCATTACACAATTCATAAGAAATCAGATTCAGCAAAAAACAGTGTATGTGCTGTCGTAGGGGAAAAAAAAAAATCAGTGACCGTGTTGATTTCCCATTCCCGTTCTGCCTACATACTGCCAACATGCTTCCGTATCTTTGTTATTTATTTATTGCTGGCTGTGTTGGTGCTGTTCCTTAAATTAGGTCAAATAAAATACACTATCATACATGATGCAATGCAAGTCTTGCTCAAAAGGTCCAACAGAAAAGCTTGGCAACACAGGGAGGTGAACAGGGGCCTTATCAGATCCAATTCCCAGGGGCTCCAAGGAACAAGTGATTATACATTATGGCTAACCACACTGAGCCTTTTTGCAATTCTAGTCCATGTTCCTGAAACAGTCAGGAGGGGCAAAAACAAAGTACGCCTGAAATCGCCTGCTTTCGCCAGGAATCAGGGAGACAATCAGGATGAAAAAAGTGAAGCTAAAGTGCTTACCTCACATTCCTTCTGACCATAAACACTACAATCGTTGGTTCAAGCTGCTCAGATTGCACAATGCAAGTTTTAGGAACACACACAGAGAAATTGGGAGTTGTTCTCTTAGTCACTTCCTTCCCTGAAAATCTGCTGCTCCCACGTTTGTAGCGCCGCGGCTCTACTTTTCATAAATCCAGCAGGCCCAGATGTTCCTTCTCTTTCCCTGAAGTGCAGGGAGAGGGAATACAACAATTTTTTCCAGTAAACACTGATACTTTTGAAACACCGTGTTCCTTCTGAACGTGTTGTGAAATTAGTGGAGGATTTTACACATGTACATTGCATCAGTGCCTAGTATTAAATTCGCTATTTGGTATTTTGAAATAATACCTTCAGTTTAGTGCAAAAGCTTGGGCATCCGTGGTTAAATTACATGACATTTCACCTTGAAAAACTATAACTAACCAGTGCTGGCAGAAGGAACACGTCATTGCATTTTCTTTTTTTTATTTAAAATAATTTTATCAAACAAAAGGTAGTAAACAGTCACTTATTAGCAACACCGGGACATAACAAATCACCATCCTAAGAGGGGGCATTTTACATGCTCTCCATGTGTCTTTTTAAGTATCATTTATTTATTTATTTATTTATTTATTTATTTATTTATTTATTTTTAATCGAGAAGGCAAAATCAACATACAGAATAAAACCAACAGCGGAGAGCAAATACGTTAAAGACTTCCACATTTCCAATTTTTTCCCAGGACAAGACAGAACATTACAAAGACACACAAACACATACACACACACACACACACACAAAGAAAAAGGGGGGGGGGGCAGTTTAAATAGAAGGTATGGTCTGAAGCTGGTCAAAATAAGAGAGAAAAGAATTCCACTTCCAGAATTTGGAAGTGAGTTATCGCATTTTCGTTACTTGACCATGTGACGCACCCCTAATTATGCTAAAATCATAATAATTGTGTCCAGAATTCATCTCCTAATCACTATTATACTATTACATATTTAATACTATGGTATCTTTTAATAAACGCATTCAGTACTGTGCAAAAGTCTTAGACCACCATGAGATTAATTGCCTTAGCAATGCTATAATGACCATATATAACATCATCTACGATTGGACTCCAAACTCCAATTCGTCCTCCACAATCCTCTATTCCACTGACCTTCTTTCCAGTTTTGTAACCTTTAGCATATCATTCACCGTTTCCTTTTGGAAAAGTGCTTTCTTGGCTGCTAGTCTTAAAAAAAGACCATTCCTGATTAATCTTCTTCAGCCTCTACTAATCCCAGACGTGTAGAAGTTCAGATCTGGTTTCCTGATGAGGTGCCGAGATGCTGTTATTGCTGTGTAAGGGGAGGTCACACGAAATACTTGCCACTGTAGCCTATAGAAGCTGTTTTTTAATACTGCATAAGAAAAAACCCTGTATTTGGTGATTGTGTTCAAATAAAGAGAGTGAAAAATAATAATATATGGCCATTATACCGTTGCTAAAACAATGGTTTATCTAATCTAATAGTGGCCGAAATCATCTGGAAAGGTGGCCAAACTTGATTTCATTTTATACACAAGATGTTTTCAAAGCTGGCCCTAAAATGTTCTTCCCAAACTTGTTGCTTGTAATGCTGTGTACCCAATGTATTTGTCTACCTGTCTGTCTGGCTGTTATTCCGTATTTATACTTGCTATGAATAACTGTTTGTTATTCTTTTCTCTGACTCAAAAATCTGGCAGCTCTTACGTCATCATTTTTCCTAACACTCTTGCAGGTCAGAGAAATGGTAAACAAGGCAGACGTCTAGCCTGCAAGTCAACATCAATACTCACATTCAGAACCCTAGATGATTTTTTTGGGTTTTCTGTTTACATCATGAGATCGATCTATTGGCTCGAATTGAACAAATGTCAGGTATAAAAAGTGATCTGAGATGCAACTTATAAGAGCCGTGGCTTGAAATGGAGGTTACATCCCAAAACAGAGTAGTACAAACAAAACAAAGGGTCAAAAACAGTACCAGCACTATCCGTGATGTCCCCCTTTTTCCTTCCTGCTGCATTGTGTGTCAATCAGTTCATATATCAAAGAGCTCCAACAGGTTCAATCTAGGGCACTGGTATTTAACCCTAATGCCAAACATCGCCCTCCTATGAAAAGTCACTTCCCAAGTGGACGCTGGACAACACAGGGGGTGTGCCAAGCGGCCGAGGAATGCTCCTTCCACAAACACAACAACAAACACGCCAACAGGCTACTGTTCTGCTCTCCACCCCCGTGCTGACCAAGTGCTTGTGCTTCTCTCTGCAAGTGATTAGCAGACCGAGGATCCTTGCTCAGTCCCCCCCTCGTGAAACTGGAAGCCAATAGCCTTTCTTCTTGAAGTGCGAGGGTCAGAGTCCCGACTTAGCCAACGAGCACAAAGGACTTTAAGCACTTCGTGTGCGTAAAGCCTCACAGAGACACCACCACCACCCGGGTACCATTTTCAGTCTTGGCCAGCGGCTGTATTAGCGAATTAGGTGGGAAGGTCTGGCTCCCTGCCCGGCACATAACAGAGGTGGCTTTGTTGCAAGCTAAACGAGGTGTACCGTGGCGCTCGCTGGCTTTCGCCAGGTCCGTTTCTGCTGTTCGGGTGGGGGGCAGAGAAGTCGCTTAAGGCCTCACATATGGAACATGTTACCGAGCTCGAAGACCAAGCAACCAAATCCAAGACAAACTATGTAGCAGAGCGAAAGCAGAAACTCATACAGAGATATAAAAATACCTCCGGCGTTATTGTTACTAACAAAATACTGATAGGTGTGGGGTAAGCAAAATGATGGATAATTTAGGATTCAGAGATTCTGTAATTCAAAAACATTCTGGCTCACGGTCACAAAAAATATGACGCTAGGTAGACAAAAAAACGCTGCTGACTCCTTTTTTTTAGGAGCAGAGTGTAAAGGAAAGGAAATTAGTGCGCTTACGATAAGAGAGAAGGAGCAGTAATAATAATTTCAACCCTACTCCTTAATTAAATTAGCTACAAAAAACACCAAACAACTTTGTTAAATCTCCGGTTCCAAGACTCTGGAACCTAGGAGACACCATCCAGAGGATTTAATGAAGTACACTGTAAATGTATTAAGTATAAAACTCCGTATTAAACACGTTAATATTCAGCACAATGAAGTTTTGCACCCAAATATAACTGGATACACATCTTAATCGTCAAAACCCCTAGAGCTTTTCTACCTATGTTCCTATTCTAGAGAATAGTTTGTTTAAAAGGTTTTGAAGGAGTATTTTTTTATATTAAGTAGTGCGGTGGAGTGTTAAAAGAAGAACCGCTCTAAAATTGGCAAAGCTAAGGGATTTTCCTTGCCACTGTCGGCCCTAGGCTTGCTCAATATGGGGCTTGGGCTTTTAGTTACATGTCCATGTCTATTGTGATCCCTCTTGGCTGTGTTCCTACCAGTTTTCTCTCTTTTCTTGCTAGGATGCTATAGCTAACGCTGCCGGGGTCTCATGCTTACACATGGCATCAGTGATTGTTAATAAACACTGTGCTCTTTAATCAATAACTAATTACATTTTCTGTTTTCTCTCCGAGCTGTGTTCGGCCGGGGCAGTTCCGGCCCACACATGACGTTAATTCTGTTGGAGCTCCACTGTGCATACTCACATTTTATTCGACCAGACTCAATGAACTTTAGTTTCGCTCTTAGATTTATCATCTAGGTCGGTTCCTTTTGAGCTTGGTCTCCCAAGGTTCTTCCTAGAACTAGGGAGTTTTCCTTGCCACGTCGCCCTAGGATTGCTCCAATTTGGGATTGGACGTAGTTATCGGAGATAATCTAAACTTGGTAAAGTGCTTTGAGGACAATTGCTCCATTTGTAAAAAGCGCTATATAACTAAATCTGACTTGATTGAGATAATAGAAAGACAATTTGAGACAAGCTGCACTGTAAAAAGAGCTACAGAAATGACTTCAAAGAGTGGGATTTAGGAAATTAGCCTCAATTTACATTCTAATATTTTTTTTGACAATAGTGAAGGAAACCTGTCCAAAAAAACATATCACAGTCAGTACATTAGCACCCAGGCAGGGGGCTAAGAGAAGACTTGCTACAAACCTAGCTAGTTTTTCACTAGGCTGTGAGCTATGATTAGCTCAGTGTATTGATTTTATTATTTAGGGTTGCGCTAAAGAAAAGGGGAGAGCAAAACACCCCATGTCAGAATAAATGGATCACTATCAGACGACCACCAAGAGGTGTTGACGAATTAAACGAGCGCTTTTTCAGGTTGAGTGCGCCGTACCGTCTT
This sequence comes from Ancistrus triradiatus, assembly GCA_025084515.1. Classification (NCBI taxonomy): domain Eukaryota; kingdom Metazoa; phylum Chordata; class Actinopteri; order Siluriformes; family Loricariidae; genus Ancistrus; species Ancistrus triradiatus. The sequence goes on from JAJAGP010002799.1 coordinate 82,854, forward strand.
GGCCCCACCGCACGCGCCTTCACAGGCGTTCAGTCTCAGCCCAGCATTTGTTCTTGCTCTCGCGAATTATACAAGGCGCCCCACAGTTAATCACGCTGGATTAGCAAACCTTTAATCAAGCGGGTTTGATGCAGGAAAATACAAAGGCAAACAGTAATTTTGGATATTCGATTGTTTGGGTCTGGATGGAATAAGTCAAAAGCTTTAGCGGGACAGCTCGGCTAGGAAGGTAATTCATACGCGGGGGAATGTCTTAATGAACCCTTTGGGGAGCCAGGGTGGAGTAGACGTTTAAATCTTCCCATCTGGATAGGACCCGAAACAGAAACGCGTTGTTCTTTCCTTTAGTATAAACCGGTAGGATCTAGGGGTGGTTGCAGTGGATAGTGCTGCCACCCTCACGCTCCAGAGAACGGGTATGGATTATGCTTCCATGTCTCCATGGGTTTGCTCCGTGTACCACAAATTCGTCCTAGATTCCAAATTCATTCAAGTTAATTGCCTTCTCTAAAAGTGAAAAATAAAAGAATGACGGTATCTAAGTTTTTACTTGGAGTTAATTACTCAACGCAGGGATTGCTTTGGAAAATATTAAGGACTTAACTTTCTTAAATGTTTTCATATCTCGCTAATGTTGCTCGGGTGGCACATCAGTCTAAAGGGTTTTACATAAATGCTAATTTTTTCGTGCAGTTTATTTGGACGCCACTAAATTAATTTGAGCTTGTATATAATGCCACCATCTTCAACACCAATCGCGATTGTTTTGGACTGCTAAAATGCTACGTTTTTTTATTCGCCATCTTTATTTTTTTTGCGAATTTGTGCCTGCGACAAAAACTCACCGACCAATCAGCGTCGCTTCTGTGTCTTATAAAGCAGCTCCTGTATTTTCAGTCTCCCTTTCAGCTGGCAGCCTTTTCATATTTGGCACAAAATGGAGTAAAAACATTCCTCGGAACCACATAGCTATTCGACTTGCGTGCAACATGTTTAGGTCTGGGACGACGTTAATTATAGAAGTGGTGCTTGAAAGTTTGTGAATTCTTTAGAATTTTATTTATATTTTATGTAATAAATATGACCTAAAACATCATCACATTTTCACACAAGTCCTAAAAGTAGATAAAGAAGGAGAAACCAGTTATTAAAACAAATGAGACAAAAATAATTATACTTGGTCATTTATTATTGAGGAAAATTATCCAAATTATATTATTGAGTTGGTAAAGTATTGTGTGAACCTTTGCTTTCAGTATCTGGCTGTGACCCCCTCTTTGTGCAACAATAAACGGCAAACGAAAGTTTACTGTAACTGTTGATCAGTCCTTAAACACGGGGATTGGAGGAATTTAGCCCATCTCCGTACCAGAACAGGCTTCAGCTCTGGGATTGTTGTGGGTTTCCCTCACATTAAGCTGCTTCACTTCGGTCCCTCCACAGCATCTTCCATTGGATAAGGTCGGATTGACTTGGCCATTCCAAAAACATGAACTTTATTCTTCTTTAACCATTCTTTGGCGAATGATTGTTGTGCTAGGGTCGTTGTCTTGCTGCATGACCCACCTTCTCCTGAGATTCAGTTCATGGACAGAGGTCCTGGCATTTTCTTTAGAATTCTAATGATATTTCGGAATTAGTGTTCCATCAATGATGGCAAGCCGTCCTGTCCCAGATGGCCAGCAAAACAGGTCCAAACAATCTTACTAGCAACCCCCATGTTCACGATGGGTAAGGTTCTTATGCTGGAAGCAGTGTTTTCTTTCTCCCCAAAATAATGCTGTTTTTTTATTAGTTCCATTTAGGTTCTCATATCTGTCCACAAAACAGTCTTCTTGCAGCCCTTGCCATGACACCATTGTGTCAGTGTTCTTTGATGGTGGACTCATTGAACATTAAAATTAGCAATGTGCGGGAGGCCTTCAGTTGCTTTAGAAAGTACCCTGGGGGTCCTTTGTTGCCCTCGCCAACTATTAACACACCTTGCTCGTGGAGTGATCTTTGTTGGGCGACCACTCCGGGGAGGGTAAACAATGGTCGTGAATTTCCTCCATTTGTACACAATCTGTCTGGACTGTGGATGGTGGAGTCCAAACTCTTTAGAGATGGTTTGTAACCTTTTCCAGCCTGATGAGCATCAACAACTCTTTTTCTGAGGTCCTCAGAAATCTCCTTTGTTCGTGCCATGATACACTTCCACAAATGTGTGTTGTGAAGAGCAGACTTTGATAGACCCCAGTTCTTTAAATAAAACCGGGTGCCCACTCACACCTGATTGCCATCCCATTGATTGAAAACACCGGACTCTAATTTCACCTTCAAATTAACTGTTAATCCTAGAGGTTCACATACTTTTGTCACTCCCTAATATGTAATATTGGATCATTTTCCTCAATAAATAAATAACCAAGTATAATATTTTATATAATAAGTGTCACCTCGTGGCAAGAAGGTCCTGGGTTCGATCCCAGGTGGAGCGGTTTCCCCTTGTGAGTGTGAGTTTACTCCGGTTTCCTCCCACAGTCCAAAGACGTGTGTTAGTTTAACTGGTGTCTCTAAAATGCTGCATTTGATACATGTGATACATTTTTTGTATACAGTAACTTGATTATATACAGTAGTTAGCAAAGCTATATGGGATACTATAGTGTATTGACTAAATAGCCAAGATCCTGTACACATACTGTACTGTATGTCAGCTAATTTGACAAGGTAATATATGGGTTAAGTAGGATAACACTGCACAACACCATATAAATAATACTGTATAATAACCTTATGAGATCAGGGACATTATGCGGCACATGACTGTACTTGAAGAGCACTTTGCTGTTTAAAATGCATATAAAGGGTTATAGGGCAGTAATAGTTCCTGGAATCACACCATGAGTCACTGGGAAGCATCTAATCTCCAGTAAAACCATGAGCCATGTCACATGAGAATCTCGTCATCCTGCTGAGTACATCTAATTATATAAACAGACAATTGTCTAATTGTTTATGTTATTATCAATTAAAACCATTTAGATTTATAACATTATCTAGATGATCTACCAGCAGTTGGTCTGTTAGCTACGTCCCCATGTTCGCTACATGAAATTGTGTTTAATATGGTGTAGTTGGACGTACATCAGGGCTGGTCAATTAATTGAAAATTAATCGAAGCTGACATTCAGAACCATTAACTGACAATCTTGCCCATGTTCATTATTTCGGTTTTGTCTTTTTTTTTTATTCTGTTACTTAAAAAATACTTTAAAAAATAATAAAAAAATTCTCAATACATTCCCCATTGTGTGTTGTTAAACGCTACACAATATGAAAAAGATTCAAGACGACCCTACTAAATCACAGAGGATTTCAATTGGTTGAAACTTTCAATAAATAGCCATAAATAATTCATCGGTGATATTCATGAGGCCGCACTGCACTATTTGGTACATTAAATACGTTGCTTATACTACAATGACAAATAAATATTCCAATACTGACATTTCGCCCATTGCAACATGTGACCAATGTGAGCTTATAAGCAATTCATTAGCTCGATAACAAGGTATGTGGTGAGCTGCCCATTTATTGTTTTTTTATGATATGTTTTGACGTAGTGTGTCAAAGACAAGTGTGTGCGAGTGAAAGAGAAGAACATTCTACAGGAATGCTGAACCACCATAGTGTGGGTGGTCCTCACGGCTTTCACTCTCCATACTCCCCACTGACCCCGTTCACACACAGCCTGGTCTGAACATGTATGACTGAGAGATTGTGCCTGGAGGCAGCCAGCGGAGTAAATCATGTGCTTTTACACTAATACATAAAACACAGCACCACGTCAGACTCGTTAGACTGCTGCACTTTACTTATTTGCTTTATTTATCTTTACTTGTATTAAGAATCTGTTGGAATGACTCGGCTGATTAACTGAGGAATTTCAGACAGAGCAGCAATTCAGATCAGATCACATTTTACCTACTCACTTAATATCAATGTATTGTAATGTTGGGATTTGAATTGTTTTTTGAACGCTAATGAGAATTCCTAGTTAGAATTATAACTCCTATGTAAAGCTTGGGTTGGAAAACGTTGGACAGTGCCCGACGTTTTGTGTGTACAAAGTCTGTGCTGCCGCCTACTGGACAATAAACAAAGCGTACAGTTGTTACGACATCAATATAAAAAACACAAACACACACGTTAGTCTTGCTATCCTTGTGAGGACTTTAAATTGACATGAATGCCAATGGAGTACCGCAGCTAATTAATACTACACCTACACCTCCCTAACCCTAAACTCTCTTAGCTAAAGCAAGTCCTTTGGCTCCAAGTTTTTCAGATAAAATTTGCCATTTTTCTAAAAAAAGAAATAAAAAAAAAATAAAAAAAAAATAAAAAACACAACAAGTAGTGAGGACCGGAAAAACGGTCCCAATTCAAAATTCCAGGTTTTCCTATCGTTGTAAGGACATTTGGTCCTCACAGGTTTCGCATGACAAGATATACACACACACACACACACGTTCGTCTTACTATACTTGTGAGGACTCTCCCTTGACAATAAAGGACTACCGCGGCTAATTAATGCTAATGCTACACCTAGCCGTAACCTTAACCTCAGTAACCTAAAGCAAGTCTTTTGGCTTCAAATAAAAATGGTCGTTTTTGTAAAAACCGGAAAAACAGTCTTCCGCAGGTCAAAATGACAGGTTTTCCTATTGTCATACGGACATTTGGTCCTCAAGTATAGCAATACATGGCACACGCACACAGCTAATTAATACTACACCTACTCCTAACCATAATCTTAAAATCAGTAACCTAAAGCAAATGTTTTCACTCTTTAGGTTTTTCAAAAGAAAGGCCGTTTCTGTAAAAAGCAATTTCCTCGTGAGGACCCCACACACACACGCGCGCACGCGCACACACACACGATTTGATCTTAGCCAAAAAACCGAAAAGTGCAACAATAAGGGATGCTCAAATGTTAACAACAGACTGTACCTTACAGCCCATCGTAAGTAAATAAACCAACTGTAGTACTGCATTTCTTACCACAAGATGGCAGTGCATCCTCTCCAGACCTTCTCAGATCAGGTTTCAGACAGAATCCACCTCTATGCACATTCTCAGCTCCCTTCGGTCTTGATGCCTTCTCATCCTCTCCTTCCTCCATCACACACACTCACATATCAACTCATTCTCTGAAGAACATCTTATCATGGACATCAGCTCATACCGAACCCAGTGAGTTTCAAGCATGGCTTGTTCTGGCCGCACACCAAGACGCATCAAAGAGCAGAGTCAAGAGAAGCACCTAAAGATCTATTTATTTAAATGCTCCGAACATGGGGTGCACCCCTTACCTGGGGAAGAGATGGCACCAGGATGCACTATGGGAGAAAACCTCTCTGCTCTGGGTAATTTTCTGCTGGGAAAATCCTAACCAGACAAGACAGGCTATTTTGGAGATGCTCAGACCCAACCTTCTAGCCACCACAAACTGGAACTTCACAACTGTTTTAAATGATCACTTAATCAGCATACACTGTTGATACTTCATAATGCAAATATTGCTAAGGCTGATTTTATTATATTAAATAATAATAATTTAATTTTTAGGGTAAAGAAAAGTTTAGTAAGAAGCCATACAATACTCAGTATCAGACAAACCAAACATTTATTTAACTATTTTATATATATAAAAGTGCAAATGGAGGATAATATTTATTTATATTTAGATGAGTACTGCAGTTAACCTCGAGAGTCCATCACATGTGCCAAGAACTCCTGAAATGAGAGAAAAGAAATTTATTTTGCCCAGTTTTTTTGATACTTTATAATACACTCCCAATATTCCCATTCAGTCTAAGGAAGGCTTGTACGCTTATGTATTTAAATGTGCATTACCACAACAGGATCCGAAAACAGAGAGCTCTTCATGCCTCCTTTCAGCTCCCTGCACCTCACGTATTCCTGCGCTAGAAAAACCGCTTCTTCCTTCCTGTCAGAGGAGAAAATGGGGCTAAATATACAACGGAAAGCCATGCTTGTCGTTTTCCAAATCACATTTTCCACACTTTTGCTTGTCTACATCGCATTTTTGTGCAGATCTGTTCATCTGTGGGTCTTGTTTTCCTTGCCTGTCTGATTCTTCACTATCTGATCTTATAAGGAATCCCTGTATGAAACCCAAAGTGTAGCTCCTGACTGATTGGAAGGAAATGGAAGGTGCAGGTAGAGGCAAAATGCCACTCAGAGACAACATTATAGTCACAAAACTTGATCATTTTATTTTGTATACTGCTATATTGTTATTATGTATACTTTGCATATTACTATATTTTGTATACTACATATTTCATTGTTTTCATATATTAAAAAGTAGCTATTTCTTATTTTATCTTATAACTGTTTCATTATAGAGGGTTATTGGTTTGGATAGCAGGGAGGGGGATTAAAATACCTTACACATTATAGTGGGAAATTGCCCTCCTCAAAAACTACACAGCTTACAGTGCTGAATTATAAAATATAGATAACAGAAGTAATCTCCCATTACTAATGAAAAAGCTCTGATACAGAACCATAAATTAAAATCCTTTGTTAAATTACAGAACATCAGTCTAAGCAGAGTGAATGTGTGATATTCAGCTCTGACTAACCGGTCATGGGTGAGCAGGTATTTAAGCAGCTCGTCCACCTGATCAGCCTGACCCTTAACCACCAAGTGCTTGATGAGGGGCCCGAAGTGCTCGCTCTTAATCAGCCCCTGGTAACGCTCGTTCTGGAACAGGCACTCCAGAACCGCATCTCTGATCTGCAGAAACAGGAACAAACGTCAATACGAACGTGAAACGTGACACATCCGACCGGTGAAGAAGAAAAGCAGTAAAACCTGAGAGGGAATGCCAGCCAGCTCTCCCGTGGTCATGCTCTCCTCCAGCTGATCCAGAATGACAGTCGGATTACACGACAGCAGCAAGCTCTGATTTACACGACATAAGAGAAACGTTTAAAGAAAAAGTGGAAAAAAAAAGGAAAGAAAAAGGGTTTATGTCAGGCTGGACCAGAGAGCATAGATTGGGGAGGGTAGATGGGGCCAAATGCGGCATCATTCAAAAATATGTTGTTAGTGGCCTGTCGGCACATTGCAGTTTTTTCTTTGGCCTGATGGTGGCAGCAGTACATAAAGCCACAAGTGATGTTAAATAAAATAAATTAACTACTTGGTTATGTGACTTTAGAAATAGAAGACTTGCTTTGTTATAGAGTTCCATAGGTCTGCTAATGCATAGTAACTGACATAGTAACTTCAAACAAGGGTTTTAAATAGCAGAGGATGTTATTACAAACCTGCAGGACAGGTAAAAGTAGATCTGAGAACTGGTAACACTTGAAACGGATCAGAGTCTGACTGAGCTGCTTATATTTAACTCAGTCATGTAAACAATCCATTTATTAAATGAGACCCATTATGAAACCAGTCTGAACACAGGCCTTCAACTAATAACTTCTAAACAAGGCACTTATCGTTTATGATGCATACTCAAGGACTGGAACATTGTAGATGACATCCTGTCAGTGAACTCACCTGGATTTGCTGCTCTCTCTTCTTGGAACAGGGTATTAGCAAGAGCGTGCCGAGCGAGTACGCCATCAGGTTGAACTGAGCAAAGCGCTTGGCAATGCCGATCAGATCCAGATTCAATAGAAATGGGCATCTGATCACCACAGAGGAGCAAAAAAGTAACATTAACTACATCATTAAGAAAAATGTTCAATAAATTAATGTAATTTTAACACTTACTTAAGCAGAAGAATAAATGTCTTGTAGAACGTGGCCTGCTGATGTGGGCTCAGAGGAAGAGACGCTGTGAGATATATAACCATAGTTCATTTCCAGCAAAGCAGATTTTAACTAGATATACTGTCCAAGCAATTTAAATAGACGCATTATTTTACCTGTCATAAAGGGGGCTAGAAGGACACTCCGCCAGGTTCGGGAGAAGCTGGGAACCTTCAGGAAAAAGGACACGACTGCCGTTTACTTATAAGCCACTATAAGAAAGAAACTCATTCTATTTCAGATTTTATTAAATATAAGCTTATTGTTGTTGTGTTACTCATTTTGTCTGGGATTCTAATAAACCTGCACCAAAAATGAAACCGCCAGCTCATACCTCTAAAAGGCTTGGCACTGCTCGAAGAGTTTCCAGAATCTTCTGCAGGTAGCTTATCTACACAAAGAACAAAAAAAGAAGCCCCAACTTTGCATTACTGATTCAGAACACAGCCGAACCCCTGCTACCTGATCGTACATTGTTAAACAAAATGGTTTGGATGACCAGTATTCAGACAGTGGGAGACAATCTGAATTATGGCCTAGGAAAAAATCCCTACCTTGTTCCTGTATCGTCAAAACTCCACCTACTTTGGAGTTTTGGGGATTTGTCAGAGCAGTCACATGTGCCGGCGTATCAGCTCCTCTCACCTGCTCTGCATTTAATTTATCACACCAGCTACTATTTCAACTTAAAACTTTTTAGCTTCTTCTGTTTCTCTATGATTTATGCAGACTTTATTTTGGATAGGATCGTGAGGGGCTGCAGTAATAAATAACCTTTGTACCTTTTAAAAAACGAAAATGAGAGTAGAACAATATGTTGCCATTCAAGACTCTGATTCTCATTGCTGTCAGCAGGTGCCCCAAGAGTTCGCTCGTCCTAGCTTTTTGTCATTCAGACGTGAATTGGATGTAGATGAGACACATTCCCCAATTACAGTTCTTAAACCGAAAGGCCATTGATTGGATGGCACATACCTATATAATAAAAAAACAACATACCATATTAAACACCAGCAGTTTCTGCAGCACACCACTCCATAACTGCGGATCATACACCTGATACTCCAAACACAGATCTGCCACCAGACGCACAGCCTGCACAGACACCCGTCATCACAAAATGATCAAGACAAACCAAGCAGGCCGTTTCCCAGTTCTGTACATGTTTACCACCTGAGGTTCGTTGCTGTGGTTCTTCCATAAGCCCTTAATCATGCCCTCTTTAGGACTGCTTAGAAACATTTCCAGGTTGTAAGGAATGTTGAGTGCCTCCAATTGAGAGAGGTAGACGTAGCATTTAAGGTAGTACCTGTGATTGAAAAATGAAATGAAAATGCTCAAAAGATTACATTTTAAGCCCAAACTGGATAATAATACTGAAACCAGATAAGTACAAGGTGTTGGGAATGACAAAAAATGTATTTACAGAACTTGCTCAGTAAATGCAACATTATTCTCAATACACAAATTTAGCAAATCAACAAACATATGGTGGAGACACGGCTTTACAGGCCTCGCATTTCCTAATTTTCTGGTGTTAATCGGCACCCGAGATCCACTGGACTGTCATATTCAATGACCAGAATGCTGTTGGTTCAGAAATGTCTTTAGTGAGTCGATTCAAAGAGGTGATTCTCAAACAGTGCACAATACACAGTCATGATTAAAAAGTTTGCTTAATCTGAATGTATTATCCTGTATTACTTTCCATTGATAACAGTCTAAAGAGCATAACCACCCTTGCTATTTCTATGCCAATAAACATGATACGTACTTGACTTTATCTCTGGGCGTGTGAGACAGGGCTTCTAGTGTGGCTGCGTCTGCAACGTGAATGAGACACAGCAGGGCGCGACTGCGGTGCTCGAACGTCAACCTGAGACCCGATCCTCCGAGTGGCTGTGTAGAGGGAACGGATATAGCGTCACAGCTAACCATCCTACAGACTATAGCTATTAAATGGACATGTACAGTGGGGCAAAAAGTATTTAGTCAGCCACTGATTGTGCAAGTTCTCCGACTTAGAAAGATGAGAGAGGTCTGTAATTCTCATCATAGGTACACTTCAACTATGAAAGACAAAATGAGAAAAAAAATCCAGGAAATCACATTGTAGGATTTTTTAAAGAATTTAATTGTAAAATTTTTTGTGGAAAATAAGTATTTGGTCAATAACAAAAGTTCAACTCAAGACTTTGTAACATAACCGTGTCCTGGGGGAAACATGGACTTTCAACTCCCTCCACAAATTTTCTATGGGGTTGAGGTATGGAGACTGGCTAGCCCACTCCAGGACCTTGAAATGTTTTTTACGGAGCCACTCGTTCGTTGCCCGAGCGGGGCGTTAGTGTGGTTGGGATTTCATTGTCATGCCGGAAGACCCCGCCACGTTCCATTTCAATGCTCTCACTGATGGAAGGAGGTTTTTGGCTTTCAAATCTCATGATACATGGCCCCGATTCATTCTTCCCTTAACACGGATCAGTCGTCCTGTCCCCTTTGCAGAAAAAAAACAGCCCCAAAGCATGATGTTTCCACCCCCATGCTTCCCAGTAAGTATGGTGTTCTTGGGATGTGGACTCTCAGCAATTCTTCTTCTTCCAAACACGCCGAGTTGAGTTTTTAACCAAAAAGTTCTAACTTTGGTTTCATCTGCCCACATGATATTCTCCCAATCCCTCTTGGATCATCCATATGCTCTCTGGCACAACTTCAGACGGTCCTGGAAACGTACTGTCTTAGAGCAGAAGGACACGCCTGACTGCAGGATCTGAGTCTCTCTCGGCGTAGTGTGTTACTGATTGTAGCCTTTGTTACTTTGGTCCCAGCTATCTGCTAGGTCGTCATTCATCAGGTCCCTCCGTGTTAGTTCTGGGATTTTTGCTCACCGTTCTCAATGATCATTTTGACCCCACGGGATGAGAATCTTGCGTGGGGGGACCCAGATCGAGGGAGAGTATCAATGGTCTTGTATGTCTTCCATTTTCTTACCAATTGCTCCCACAGTTGATATATTCACACCAACCTGCTTGCCTATTGTAGATTCACTCTTCCCAGCCTGGTGCAGGTCTACAAATTTTCTTTCCTGGTGTCCTTCGACAGCTCTTTGGTCTTGGCCCCATGGTGAGTTTGGAGTCTGACTGTTTGAGGCTGTGGACAGGTGTCTTTTATAAGATAACGAGGTCAAACAGGTGTCCATTAATACAGGTAACGAGTGGAGGACAGAAGAGCTTGTTAAAGAAGACGTTACAGGTCTGTGAGAACCAGAAATCTTGCTTGTTTGTGGGTGACCAAATACTTATTTTCCACCATGATTTACAATTAAATTCTTTAAAAATCTTACAGTGTGATCTCCTGGATTTTTTTTCTCATTTTGCCTCAGACCTCTCTCATCTCTCTAAGTAGGAGAACTTGCACAATCAGTGGCTGACTAAATACTTTTTTGCCCCACTGTATATAACAGACATAAACTGAAGTTACCCAAGTCTCTGCAGTGAGGACGGGGCTAAGTAGACGGGCGCTCATATCCATGGGGTGCATCTGCAGCAAATACACCACTCTGGATAAAGAAAGAATTACAGAATGAGCAGAATGCTAATTCAACTGATCAGAACATTGATCAGGACGAGTATTACCTCATTAGATCAGGATCATCCATTACATCAGTCACAGAGTCCTGGTTCTGCACGTCCTGCAGTGAAGTAAGGAGAACTATTACAGTCACTAACCTCTTACAGTACATTCAGCGAATGAGAGGTCACTGCATTTTCAATGGTATAATATAGAAAGGCGTCTCACCTTGCCATTTGGCTGCTCTGTTTTGCAAAGCCACTTCTCCAACAGAATATTACGGATCTTCAGGAGGTCTACGCCATTAATGGTAGCGATCTCCTTTGCCACCGCATGAATGTCTAGCGAGAAAAGGGATTGACGGTCAAAACACCCAGAACGCCTTAAAAAAAAGGGCATCCAAATGGAAAAAGGAATATGTGCAACAAGAAAGCAGACTTTAACATTTAAATCTTACTGGATTGCAGACACACTGAACGCAAAAACGATCTAATCAACTCTCAAATGAGGTTGCACCCTATTCTATTCCTTTGAAGAATCACAGCTATCTATCTTTTACTCTCACCAGGGTAGGTCTGTCCAGCAGCACTCTTCATGCGCTCCACCACCGAGCCATGCTCGAAAAGAGCCACGATAAGACGGCCAGGCAGGCCTGTGAGCTTCTGCAGCTCCGGACAGTCCAGCTGAAACGCCATAAGAGCGTTCTCCGTGGCTGACCTTTGGTACTGCAGCTGCAGCTTCGACGTGAGCATCTCGCCCCTCGCCTGGAGCTCCGCCTGTTTCCAAACCAGAACGGAAAGCTTACAACTGTCATTTAAGGTTCTCCATCAATCACAAAGAGGCCTTGTTACAAACTTCAATACATTTCTGCAAGGTGGATCAAAGCAGTATCTAACCATATTTAACCTTACAGTCAAAAAGATTTGAGGTGCATCTCTAAGATTAACATTACTGCAAAAAGTGTAATGTGAATTTTAAACGTTTTTTAAAATTGTTCCTGGTTAAATAGTTTCTATACAAGTATAAAACAATCCTTTAATAGTAATTCTTTTTTTTTTTAGTTTTTTCTTGAAGTAACAAACCTCTAACGAGTCTGACTTCAACAACTTCTGTACGAGGTCCAAGCTGAATTTCAAAAACATGGTTTTCTCTGCGCCTGTAACCAAAGCAGGGTATAAAGCATTACAAAATAACGAATTACATAATGCTAGGCTATAGAACTGAGCAGCTAATGCTAAACTAAATACTAAAACATGAACAGCACTTGTGTTTAAGGATTTATTTCACAGTAGGCTTGGTTACCTTATTGCACTAACTAATCATGATACACGTGTGGTGTGGAGTAAAATACACTTGTTATAAAGCAATGGGTCATCAGCTGTAAATGCAACTATATTGAGTGACTGACCTGCAGGGAGATCTTGAGCGATTTTGTGCATGGTGGCTGCGGCGAGCTCGGTGTTCTGAATACAGTGTGCGTGCTTAAACATGGCCTGGATGACGCCGTTGGTCTCTCTGCTGGGGCTGTGAGCCTGCGTGCGCTTCATCTGGTCCAGCAGCAGGGGCATCAGCTTGTTCTTGAACATGTGGTTCACCGTCAGGACGTACAGCTTATCCAGGCTGACCTGAGTAAGAAAAGGCAAAAAAAGGGAAAGTATTTTACATAGGGATGCACCGATATTGAAGTTCTTGGGCCGATACGATAACCGATTTTTAGCACATCATTGTGGCCGATACCGATGTTAAAAACCGATAATTTAACCTTTCTGCATTTCAAATACAGTAAATCATTTTTGCACTAAAATACAATAATAATAAACAGTGAAAGAATTAAAAAAAAAAAAAAATAAATAAATAAATAAATAAAATAAAACCGCTAAATCAGACCTGACGATTACTGTAAACACAAGGTGCAGTTCGTTCAAAGGGAAAATGGTTTAATTCCATTTTATTTTTTAACCTTCCTTTTAAAAAGGTAGGAAACTGTTTTTTTAGTCTGGTACATGCAGCAACAAGAGCAATTAGGTGCATCAGAAAGCTTATGACTGAGAAGCTCCAAGAAAGCATAGAACTGCATACATAATTATACAGTCAGCATCATCAGATATTTTGCTTAATGAGTAACAGCAAAAAGAAAAATCAAAGAAATATTCATATGTAAATATATTATAAATATTGGTTATAATATCGACTAAAATTTGAATATCAGACCGATGCCGATATCTGAAAAAAGTCCATATATATCGGCAAATAACATATCGGCTGCGGATATATTGTGCATCACTAATTTCACACACGCACACACACACACTTTACAACAGGCCAGCACCCTCTCACCCTGTCCGTTACTGGAAGTAGACCAATGGGGAACTACTCAGGCACTAAATGGGATCTTTGATGCAGCAAGCACATTAAAATACATTCAAGCCGTGAAGTCTGACCTTCATGAGTTTGGAAATGAGAAGCAGCGTGGGTAGGGTCTCTTCATTAAGCTCAGGAGCTAGACAAGAAAAAGACAAAATGTAACAGTTTACCTTCAATTGTATCCATAAAAAACTCTCCAAGCTGTAACCTATAAGATTGGACAGGTGCTCAACACAGTTGCAAAGTCTGCTTATTCTAACTGACTGTGGGCTTATTTTTCTGTAAAGTCACTCACAAATACTGACAGTGGGAAGTAGGTTGCGGTTTTTGGGGCCTGTTTAAGTGCAGATGCTCATCGGACAGGTCTCAGTATCGTTCCCTCCTCCCCTTCCCCATAGAAACCACTAATCGCTGATAGATGCTTTAGTTTCATTTTCTTTGATTCATTCCTTATTTTTGGGTTTGCTCAATAGTTGCTTATGACATGCAAAATAAATTCATACATACATATATAAACTGATCAAGTGTCATCTGAAATTGTGGAAGGTTGCCCTTTTTGTTTTGGGTTTTTTTGGTTTGTTAGACCCAAGTCACTTCTTTTAGGCTCGTTTTCACAGACCTGTTGCTTGTTTCTCTGGCAAGACCTGTGCTCAAACCATAAGCTGATAAATATAGGGACAAGATGGATAGAGGCCTCACAAATGATCTTCCAGAAATAGAGGGACGTCTGGAGGAGAAGGTGGAAGGGTAGACGAGTGTTGGCAAGAGGCGTCGACTCGAGAGCGTTCTCCAGCAGATACGTGTTCTCCAGGTCAGTGGGAGGGGAGATACGCTTATGGGACTTCAGATGCTTCAGCAATCCCATCATCTGAAGATACAGAACACAGATACTGTGTGTGTGTGTGTGTGTGTGTGTGTGTGTGTGTGTGTGTGTGTGTGTGTGTGTGTGTATACACACACAGTGGGGCAAAACAGTATTTAGTCAGCCACTGATTGTGCAAGTTCTCCTACTTAGAAAGATGACAGAGGTCTGTAATTTTCATCGTAGATACACTTCAACTATGAGAGTCAAAATGAACTTTTGTTATTGACCAAATACTTATTTTCCACCATAATTTACAATTAAATTCTTAAAAAAAATCACTGTGGTTTCCTGGATTTTTTCTTCTCATTTTGTCT